>VZSF01010258.1:37320-263612 GCA_013398295.1 Chionis minor | reverse complement strand
CCCCCCCCCCCCCCCCCCCCCCCAAAAAAGAGCAAAATGGCAGCTCCTCCTCAAAAATAATAAAGCATAACCCAGCAAGGTGTATTAATACTGTAGCTTTCCTTCTTTCAAAGTGACCCCCAAACAGCTACTCTTCTTTGCCAAAGTCCAGGAGAGATGGCACTGCTAAGTGTCAGGGATTGGTTGAAAACAGGGAGCTTAGCAGTTCCTGAACAGTGGAGTTTATAAAATTTTGGGAAAAACCGCAGAGACTGATTTAAAAGTTATTTACCTGTGAGCGCTAGTGTAACGCTAAATTTGTGAAGCACTCTGAGATTCTCAGAAGGTAAAATATCCTTTTACGACAACATTTATCCCTATGGATCTTAAAGCTGTGGCCTTCCTCCAAAAGTCCAATTGACTTGTGAAGGCATTGGATCATTATTTCCTATAAGATACACCACTAAAATCTATGAGCCAAGGGAGTGTGCGGTACATTCTGTGTTAGGAAGAGCAGATACAAACTGCAGTATATAAATACTAAGTACGTTTCCAAATAACGCACACAAGCCAATTCAGCCTGGGAATAATCACTTTGAATGAACCTGTCTGGAAAGTTTAATGTCAAAACTCCCTGGCCTTGTAGATTTCCACAACAGACACAGCTGATTGATTTATTTAGCATCTTGGAGTTACTTTTTGAAGCCCCTAAATGGTATTATACTAAGTCCTTATCCAAGTGCCACCGGGCCAAATGATCTTTCCTTCTGTGAAAACCACTTCAAAGTGATCTTCATAAAGTAAACTGCATTGAAAATAGCATTCCAGAAAAGAGCTAAAAGGGGAGCACTTTAAAAGTGTTACAGTTAAGGGCTAGAAACAAACGTAAACTGCACTTCTACTCAGCACAGCTGCAAATATTTCCTAATTTTGGAGTATAAAATGCGGTCTCTTTCAGACTCATGGCCATATTGTGATTGATTGCTGTGTTAAGTAACGAAAGGCCAGAGCAGCAGATTAAATTTTTTTCTAAACTTTAATTCTCAATGCCTGGAGAGGTAAAGTGGTGGTGAATTGCACTAAACTCCTATAAGGGGGACAGGAGCGTCTCTCAAAAGTAGCTGGTAAAGATAACAAAAAACCCAGGGGTTTCTGATTTGAGTTTCCTGCTAGACACATGCTGCGCTGGCGGTTAGTAATTTAGATGAAGAATAAAGGGATATGCTGTCCCTCTCCCGCAGTGGGTGATGGTGCTTAGCACTTCAGATAATGTGTTGGAGCCAAGATGTCCAGGCATGTGTATTCATAAGTCTTCTTGATATATATAATTTTACCTTCTAAAACAGGTTTCTAACATCATGGATAATATTGACAAAGTCCTTCTGATAGTTACTGAATATTCCAATTTTTATGTCATGTGTTCTCTGCCCTTTGATTTTTGTTCTCTGAAACAGTGTCAATAAAGCTGTTGTAATCGTTGTTGACTGTCACATTTAAAGACTAATCTTCCGAGGGTATCTTTTCAATGTGTTATCCTAAGGAAAATTAATATATTCTGTTACATTTTGCTAACCTATAGGAAAGGTACAAAAGAGAATACTTCAAATCACACTTCAGTGCCTAGGGCACCATGCCCTTCTCTGAAAAAACTTCCAGTCTTATAACCATTGTAGCAAAATATGCTCGGTGCTCCCTGTCCTCTATTAACATATCCTTGTCCTTATGATACTACCTAAGCTGAAATTAATTTTAGCTCAGCTGTCAATAAAAAAAAACAGTAGTTCTCTGGATTAGACAGTTTTCTTTTAAGAGAAAAACGCATCCTTCAACTTTGGAATTATTTCCCCCAAACTGAAATCAAAATCTCGTATCAGACAACCAGCAAGCAATTATGGTAGAGACCTCTTGCTATAAAATAGTAAGACAATAAGAAATTATGTTCCCAGATAATCATAGTCATCATCATCATCATCATCATCTCCCTGTAAGGCGTTATGGCACTAACACTCTTCTCACTAATCTGTCTCAAAACTCAGTCTCATAGATCTCAACTCTTGGTTGCTATATGTTTAACAAACAGGAGCGGATAAATCAACTGGGCAAGTCAATAGATCGGAAGTAAATACCAAGTCAAGTGTCCTCCAGAGAAATTTTCCTGCTAGCAGCCCTAGGTGTGCATGGGGAATGATATCTCAAGTACTTTGGGCTGATCTCTCGGCTCCCGTTTTTTGGCGAAGAGAAGTTAATTTCAAATTGCAGGGACTTCAGCTGCATAAAGCTTTAAAGATCGAAATCGGCGCTTCAAATTGCACCCGCTCTGAGATGGCAAAGGCGAGGATAATTATGGCTTGGTCTCTATGAGGGCGAAACAGTTGCAATTGCTACACCAAGTGCAGCTTCAAAAAAAGCACTTCTGAACACAATAGCAGCCTGTGACTCAGGGGCAATCAAGGGCCCATAAACATTGAGCCTCTGTGGCAGAGGGCAAATACATCTTCCCAGTAATGGGGTCAGGCGCAGTTTCAAGCAAGTTCTCCATCAGTTAAATATGAACTGATCTGACACTGGTTTCACAGCAGCAATAAAAATCTCTACCCTACAAAAAGCAGGCACAAAACCTGTACCCTCTCGGAATCGCATTTACACGGAGAGAAGGAGGGTGATTAGTGGCAGCTCTGCTCTGGCCATCCTCCTTTCCCTCATCTGGCCCCGATGTCTTACGAAGTACTCCCCAGCATCTCAATTAGTCGAAGCCTTTGGAAAGCAAACCAAAAACAAACCAACTCCCAAAAACTTGGTAATCATCCTCTCCCTGGCTGGCAGTCAAGGATGTATGCTCCTTTCCCACTCTGTTTTGTTTTCTTTCTCTCTTGTAAATGCAGACCTGGGGAACAAAAAACAATTCTGCCTTTTTTGGCCATTCTTGCCTGCTCTCTGCAAACTTGGGTTGAACCACAGCTGTCCACTTTCCCACTCCCCCTCCCTTTTTAGAGGGGAAAAAGGGGCAATTTGTATGAGGTACACACTTGAGAGAGTGCTGGCATTTTTCTGCCTAAACCAAACTTCCACAAAACCCTTGCAAATCTTTAGGATTGCCTTTGCACATCTCTTTATCTGACTGAATTTGAGCAAGGGTATTTAACTTTTCATAGATTAATTATTTTTATTGACTTTCTTTTACCCTAGAGAATTCTTACTGCGTAAAATATCACTGACTATTTGATTAGGTACCCTTTCACAGTGCTTTTCAGGACTTTCAAGGCAGCCATGTCAAAATAATAGTCATATATCAGCGTCGGTATAATGAAATGCTAAACAATCTCAGCTACTTGACAATCCATTGTGTGCCCTGTGAACCTAAAGAGGAGTTTACTGAGGCGACTCCATCATTAGACCTATGAGCTACAGCTATTTGTGGATATGCATTAAATACACACATATGCAATAGTAAAGAAAACCTGGGGCAATTCCATAGAGGGGAAAGAAAAAAAAGACTTAAAAGATTATTTTTTGTTTCTAGGTACAACTAGTTCTTCAGGTACTAATGGGGGAAGGACGCTCAAATATTTGAATAATTATTTTCTCAGCCTTTAAACTGGCAGAGGCAGCTGATCTGGAAAACAGTGATCTTTTGTTTTTCAAGCAGCAGGAAAGAAATCGTATTCTTTAAACAGGAATGAGCTAGAGGCAGCCTCATATTTACAACATTTCGATCTTACAGATTATCTCTGTGTATTCCAACTTTTAAGAAGCATTTTTGCTTCACTTCAGAAATGAGACACTTTTCCACGTCACACTTTTCTTCACCAAACTATCTCAGGCTGAGGGCTAGTCAGAAAGATTACTTTTAAGTTCACATAATAAAAAATAAAAAAGCATCAAATAAGGAAAGTTTGCTTTTATGAACTTTATCCTACTCTGTGTCATACTGGCAAACTGGAACAGAACCAGCTGTACAGTTATGGACAGGTTTGGATTGAAATTAGGGTAATGGTCTGTGCTAGTGCATCCCAAACAAAAGTGAAATATCTCACTTATTTTCAATATTCCCTAGGGTGGAATGGTGATGCTATGGAGATCTGCAGGCATTTTTATCTTGTCTGGCTCAGCAAGGTAGGGTAAGTCTGCTGCTCCGTTAGGTGTTGTTATCTTCCTGCTGAGTGGTGCTTGCACTGCGCTATCGAGTTCAAGTCTACAGAGCTCAAGGCAGAAAAGCATCAGTTCATGGTCTTATACCTATATCATGAGGAATTCTTGAATTTAGGCTTAAATAATTACAGGACAATTAAAGTATTTGAAAAGATCAAAAAAGGCCTAGGCTATATTAGTGATTAAACTTTTTTAATTTTTTTTTTTTTTTAAATCTGTGTAGGCTGCTATTTTGGTTTTGTGGAGCACAGGTTTAACACTGGAGTTAGGAACAGGATTTCCAGTCTCACCAGTCCAGAGCCAACATGATTTTGGCACTCTGTAGGACAAAAAGAGGTGAGAGAAATCTGCTCTCTACTGGGTCTTAAACCTCCTGTTTTCTTGAGCTGGTTCTTCAGCTGTAAATTTAGCAATTTGAAGCTTAAGGCTTTCAAAACAACAGAAGTTGGAGTCCAGATAATATTAATATATCATAGTGCTAAAAGATGGTAATAAATTGGGAACTAAGCTTTCTTGGTTTTGAGTCATTGGAATTAGTTGTCCAGGTTCCATTAGTCCCACAGCTGGTGTGAGTTCACAAAAGTTTTAAGAGCTCAGGTGGCATCAGTATTATGTAAGGCAGAATGAAGTAAAAGAAGGGCTGGTGTTAAATGACTATGTTCTGTTTTGTAGTAATGTACTGGTTCTTCTGGTTCTCAAACTGGTCCTAAAGCTCAAATCAAAGTTTGAAGAACTGTAATGAAAAGTGGAGAGCCCCAGCAACCATGGTACTCATAAACATAAGGAATAAGGTTGGTCTGTATAAACTGTGGATTTGCCTAGTGTTCATGGATTGGTAGCCCAGTTTTCATTTAGTCTAGGATGATTAATGTTGGAATTTAATACTCTGAATGTCTTCAAAATTCCTCAGGTCATAAAGAAGAAGGAAAGGCATAGCTCTCTACTGGGACTAAGTCATTATGCTCCTTTTATTGTGGCCATGGGTCCGTTTATAAAGATGAGGTTTAGACTTACAGCTCATAAATCTATGGCATTGAAATATATATAGCATATAAGTCTAGAACCCAATTGACTTCAATCTACTGTAGGGCTCAAAGAGATTTTAATTGGGCAGGCAACTACAGTGTCATAAGCCTCATGTTTCTTCAAGAGGTATTGCTTATTCCTCCAGCTTTAATTAATCTTAGGTTATGGTTTGGTTTAGGATTTGCAAATCCAAATAGTTAAAAAATCTAGATGACTTCAGAATTTAGAAAAGCTGATAGAAAGGAAGCTGTTTTCCATCATCACTAAGGCTCAATGTTTTATTCCATCGTGTGGAATACTATACCTAGTCCTACTGCAATTTAGACTTACAGCTAAGTTAGGATTTTCAAAGATAAAGAATTGAGAAAGTGCTTTTCTGTATGCTGTAGAGCTCATAAAGGTTTAGTCTTCTGTGTGTGTAAAGTATTACATCCTCTTTTAATGTGGGCCCAGAGCCCTTAATTTCACCAAGATAAAGATTCCTGGTCTTTACTGATGGTTTTATGCCATTTTGCTAATATTAGGATTCAGTCCTGATTAAGCTTTGTGTACATGTATCCTGCTTGTGGAGTTCAATATATTTGGGAATATTATTTCATCCAGTGGAAGAGAGGACTCTCGTGGCTAGACATTCCCATCTCACATGATGTCTTCCCTGAACTGGGTAAACTGAGTTGCCAGGAGTACATATGTAAAAAAGCCTTTTTTTTTTTCATTTGCTTATGTGGTGTTCTTCTTTATATTATTAATCAAAATCCAACTTAAATCAATGAAAAGAACCTGAGTTCAATGACTGCCTATGGATCTTGCAAGCGCCTGGATACCTGAGGAACAAACAGAAGGTGCTCAGCATGACAAGACGTCCCCTTTCCTTTTAGCTGTCTGGTTCAGGCATGGTGTCACAGCAAGGAAATGAGGGTCTCTGCTCTAAGGAGAGTTGGCTGAAAGGAACAGAGCCAATACATAGCTATTTGCCAGGGAGTACGGAAAGAAAAGTGGCTTCAAGAGTACTAGGGGGCAGTTCTTTACTTCTCAAAATATTACTCATCTAGCTGAAATGAGTCCAGCATGTGAAACAAGGACCCCTCCTGCAAGAGTGCAGTTGGCAGGGAAAAAAAATCATTTATGAACTCTCTTTATTTCTTTTCTGTCTTACCTAGTCACTAGGATTTTTTTTCCTGTTTAAGAAGCCAAGTCTTCCACTTTAAATGTTAATAAAATTTACTTTTTCTGTATTTGAATGTAATTTACTCTCCCTTTTGGAAGCTCAGTGTAATAGAAAAGTCTAGGTCTATCCACTTACTGCTCTACCCAATCTGGGTTTCCATCACAATCCTTCTCATAGAACTGTGGCATTTCTTTTCTGGTATATGCAAAGGAATTGTGTTACCAAAACAAAATTTCCAAATAAAATGATTAATATATATATATTCATCATAAAACTTATCTGCTCATTCTCTTTTTCCCATGTGTTTTGTATTACTGAATAGGATTTGACAGTGTTTTTTCTCTTACTTGTTCAGAACTTACAAAACTTCTGTTACTCTTTCATTATAAACATAGAGAACATGGTGTGCTGCCTTCTTTACTCCTTTTTTTTTTTTTCAAGTTCTGTATTTTAAATAACTAAAACACAGAACAGAACATCCAAAATCAATATAACACACCATGCTCCGTAACACAGTTATGTCATATTTAAGCTCTAGTCTCTCCACTATCTCTATCACACTATACCATCTAGTACTGTTATGGCACATCGGATAGGGATATTACTATGTAAATTAGCCAAATAATGAACACTGTGGAAGTGTTTACTCAGACCAATATTGTATCACTCTGAATGCGTGGAAAAACTCCCTCATATAAATGGGATCACATAAAGGTCAATGTCTGTAAAATAAAAGCATATATCCAAATAGGATCTAAGTAAGAATCAATATCAATATATCCCATTTTCACATCATAAGCATATATAAATGTGTCAGTCACCAGAAATATATTGTGTCCTTTTGTGTTGGTAATTGCAACATCATTGCTTACCTATGGTAAGTTACAGAGCATGCCTTCAGGCATGAATTGCCCTTAAAATAAAATTCTATGGTATTATTATTTTATATTGACAATCTTTATAAAGGTAGTGTCTCAGAAGCTGAAGCTGTAGAATAAAACTTGTATGCCACCTATGCTCGACTCCTAACCAGTTCCTTTAACTTCAGAAAAACTTGCTTTAGTTCAAAATAAATAGAAAGACCTGTCTGCCAAGAAGGTCTTATGCAGGGAGCAGAAAGAAGGAGAAAGCAGATTAGTGAGGTAGATTGGGTATTGTTCAACAAATGGTGCATGAGAGAGAAAGAAGGAAATATTTTCACTTCCAGAAAAGGTACTATGCAAGCTGCAGGGGTGACATTCAGTTAAGATGTTCAAGCTCACCATTGTACCAAGTATTTTTTTGCATGTTTCATGCAGATTTTTCAATTAGCCAGTGTAATTAGGTCTATTTGTTCCTTGAAAGTAAACGTAGCCACTAATAAATGCTTGTGGTGATTCATTCATCTATATATAGGTCTTGCAGAGGTAGACTTTTTCAGACCTATGGATGGAGTTTTAGATACTTTGTTCAAGGTTCTTGAGTCAAATACCCTGCCAGGCCCACTCCAATATTCTGAATAAACCACAGTGTTGTCCAAAACCTGGAAAGAATACCTCAACATGTATTTTGTCCAACATGAACTGATTAATTAATACCCACAGGAAAATGTATTTCAGTTCAGAGAATCATAGGGTGGTTTGAGTTGGAAGGGACTTTTAAGACTGGTTGGAGGTTGGAAAGGACAATCTGGTCCAAACCCTCTGCCATGAGCAGGGTCATCTTCAACTAGATCAGGTTGCTCAGAGCCCTGTCCAACCTGACCTGGAATGTTTCAGGGATGGGGCATCCACCACCTCTCTGGGCAACCTGTGACAATGTTTCATTCACCAACCTCAGAGATAAAAATTTCTTCTTTATTCTACCCTCCTTTAGTTTAAAACAAGTACCTCTTGTCCTATAGCTCCAGGCCCTACTAAAAAGAGGGTTAATCAAGAGCAGTCTACTAAGAGAGAACAATAAAGAAAAAGGTTTCTTTAAATTCTACGTTTGGCATTTCCAAGGCATTGTATCAAATGAAATAATTTGGAAGAAAAATCATACCTAATCCTGCTCTTCCTTAGTTGACATCTTATTTGCATTTTCTGTCTTCTCCTCCCTTCTTTCCCTTTTTAGCAGGTGTTAAGGATATTTCTGGTAATGTTATCTGTCTCACAACTTTTCTGTGTACTTACGATCCCGTGACTGTAATAGGAATCATGATCTGAGCACACGACGGAAGGCTGGCTTTGATGATAACTCCTCCGCTGCTCTCAAGTTATTGACTTTTCTCTCAGCTCAGTTTTCTCTCGTATTACTGTTACCACCGTGAGTGTTCAGGAATGGAGCACTCCATTGAACCTTCAATTGAACTTCTGCTGAAAATCTGCCCAAGATCAGCAGAACATCTTATCTAGTGTTTCCTCAATATAAATAAGAGGCCTTTCTGTTTCAGGAGGTCTTGGTTTTGGAACTTTCTTCCCACAAATGCAGTGAATCCAGATTATTTTTTAACTGTTTGTCTGCTGTAAAGCCCATCGCTCCCTTTTTTATATTTGATACTATCAAGAAACTGGAACAGTTCTAAGGAAAGGATATATTGAGCTAGAAACATTTATACACTAGCATTTTTAATTTATGACCCAAAGAAAACCAGATAAAATAAATACAAGAATTTATCACCTGTACTTTCCTGTCAGGATTGAAGTATGTCAGGCAATCAAAAGCAATTGAGTGACTCTATCTCATGAAGTCACTGCCATAACTCTCTCATAATCCTTTGCAAAAATGAGCGTAAAATGCAGACTGAAAAAGACTTGCTACATTCACTGCAATGGAATAAGTTTGTATGTTCAGTAAGTAACTTTGTTTGAGCTGGCAGGAGATAAGCTTTTTACACGGCTAGTTGAAATATTCTGGCTATCTCCTTATTTCGTTACTGAGGGCGTCAGGCAGAAACTATATTATGTGAAACTGTATTGCTGTATACAAGTCCTCTCATCTTGCTCAATTTAAAGTCAAACATATTGTAAAACTAAGTGCTTAGTCTGTATGGTGACAAGGACTGTGCAGCTATCTAATTGCATAAATAAAATTACCTATTAAAATTATTTTGATTAGTTCTGACCGTCTTTATGATGAAGATGGGTGTTTTTGATCAGATAAACTCATTGTAAAAAGATTCTGTGTAATTAAATTGCAGTGGCTATAACAGAGTACTGCTTGATCATGTTATGTTAACTGTATTTGTAAAATGTGTTATGAAGGTTTTGTTCATTTTTGTTCATTTTCATCAACAAAAATGTTGCCAAACATTAAAAAATGTTTGGCAACACTGACTGCTGCCTTCAGTTCTGATTAAAATGTTTTTCCAGAGTATCTTCACACACAGCGGACTGCATTTCTTCTCTTGTGTTTTCTCCAATTGTATTCTAATTGCAAAGATCACTGCACAGAAGAATAAAAGCTCTGACCATGAAAGAGATTTCTGCATTTTGATGAAATATCAAATGTAAAAGTTAAATTGCCTGTATCTTACCAAGCTTCATACGGTACTTTAGAGTTTAGGGGAAATAAATAATTACGGAGTAAAAAGGCTATCTGAGATGATGGATGCTCAGGGGAGTGAGAATGGATTTTTCACAGCCAGGTCACTGGCTTGAAGCTGACCCATTTCAGTGGAGACTGAATGCAGTTACCTTCTGAGAGCTCATCGCTAGCTGTAAGAAATTTGTTTGTGAATTAATCTAGTTCTGTGTAGGTGTGTGTTTAGGATGCAGAAAAAGGTGTTATACACAAAGTTTCAGAAGATAAAAAAGGGTACTTCTAGAGACTTTATCATAAACACAACATTTTTGCTGAAAATGCAAATAAATGGGTAACAACAATACAGTGAAGCCTGTACTGCCATGCGCCCATGTTTGCTTTGTGCATCGAGCGTTGAGTTTCTTAGACTATTCACAGATTACTACAGACAATAATTATTCTCTTTAAAAGATACCTGGTTAAATGCAAGGAGAAATTATGTAACTACTACTAAACAAAACTGCTTCCATAAGCAAAATCCAGTGTAAGGAATTGTTGCAGAATTGCACTCTAAGTAAAATTCAAGATCAAAAAAAAAGTTTGCTTTAATCTTAAACTGTAGAAAAATCCAGACTGACTTTTGATGAAAGTAAATTCTTTCCCCACACCTGTCGAGTGGATGGACTGCAAGGCAGAGACTAGGGGAGCAAAGTCCCTCCTGCTGTAAAAAAAGATGAGGTTTATGACCACCTGAGGAACCTGAACACATAGAAGTCTATGGGAGCTGACGAGATGCAACTCAGACTCACAGAATCATAGAATCAGAGAATGGTTTGAGTTGGAAGGGGCCTTAAAGATCATGTAGTTCCAACCCCCCTGTCATGGGCAGGGACACTTTCCACTAGACCAGGTTGCTCCAAGCCCCGTCCAACCTGGCTTTGAACACCTCCAGGGATGGGGCAGCCACAGTTCCCTGGGCAACCTGGGCCAGTGTCTCACTATCCTCGTGGTGAAAAATTTCTTCATAAGATACAATCTAAATCTGCCCTCTTCCAGTGTAAAACCATTACCCCTTGTCATGTTACTACATGTCCTTGCCAAAAGTCCCTCCCCAGCTTTTTTGTAGGCCCCTTCAGGTACTGGAAGGGGTTCTAAGGTCTCCCTGGAGCTTTCTCTTGTCCAGGCTGAACAACCCCAACCCTCTCATCCTGTCCTCACAGCAGGGAGGCTCCAGCCCTCCCAGCATCTTTGTGGCCTCCTCTGGACCCGCTCCAACAGGATTCCTGAGGGAATTAGCTGATGCAGTTGCCAAGCCACTCTCCATGGTATTTGAAACGTCAGGGCAGCCAGGTGAGGTCCCTGGTGACTGGAAAAAGGGAAACATTGCACCCATTTTTACAAAGGGTAGAAAGGAGGACCCTGGGAACTACTGACCCGTCAGCCTCACCTCTGTGCCTGGGAAGATCATGGAACAGATCTTCCAAGAAGCTGTGCAAAGGCATATGGAGGCCAGGGAGGTGATTTGAGACAGCCAGCACGGCTTCACCAGGGGCAAACGCTGCCTGACCAACCTGGTGGCCCTCTATGATGGAGTGAATATATCAGTGGAGAAGGGAAGAGCTACGGAGGTCATCTATCTGGACTTCTGTAAAGCATATGACATGGTCCCTCACAACATCTTTCTCTCCAAATTGGCGAGGTATAGGTTTGATGGGTGGACTGTTTGGTGGATGAGGAGTTAGTTGGATGGTCATGACCAGAGGATAGTGATCAACAGCTTAATGTCCAGATGGAGACCAGTGACAAGTAATGTCCCTCATGGGTCTGTATTGGGACCGGTACTGCTCAATATCTTCATAATTGACATAAACAGTGGGATCGAGTGCACCCTCAACAAGTTTGTGGACAACACCAAGCTGAGCAGTGCAGTTGACACGCCTGAGGGCTGGGATGCCATCCAGAAGGACCTGGACAGGCTTGAGAAGTGGGACCGTGTGAACCTCATGAGGGTCCTGCACCTGGGTCAGGGTAATCCCCCGGTATCAATACAGCCTGGGGGATGAAAGATGGAAAACAGCCCTGCCAAGAAGGATTTGGGGGTACTGGTGGGTGAAAAACTGGATATAAANAGAGGATAGTGATCAACAGCTTAATGTCCAGATGGAGACCAGTGACAAGTAATGTCCCTCATGGGTCTGTATTGGGACCGGTACTGCTCAATATCTTCATAATTGACATAAACAGTGGGATCGAGTGCACCCTCAACAAGTTTGTGGACAACACCAAGCTGAGCAGTGCAGTTGACACGCCTGAGGGCTGGGATGCCATCCAGAAGGACCTGGACAGGCTTGAGAAGTGGGACCGTGTGAACCTCATGAGGGTCCTGCACCTGGGTCAGGGTAATCCCCCGGTATCAATACAGCCTGGGGGATGAAAGATGGAAAACAGCCCTGCCAAGAAGGATTTGGGGGTACTGGTGGGTGAAAAACTGGATATAAACTGGCAATGTGCGCTCGCAGCCCAGAAGGCTGCATCCTGGGCTGTATCAAAAGCAGCATGGCCAGCAGGTCGAAGGAGGTGATTCTGCCCCTCTACTCTGCTAGCTTGAGACCCCACCTGCAGTGCTGCATCCAGCTCTGGGACCCCCCAACATAAGAAGGACATGGACCTGTTGGAGCGGGCCCAGAGGAGGCCACCAAGATGATCAGAGGGCTGGAGCCCCTCTGCTGTGAGGACAGGCTGGGAGAGCTGGGGGTGTTGATCCTGGAGAAGAGGAGGTTCTAGGAAGACTTTATTGTGGCCTTTCAGTACTCAAAGGGGTCCTACAGGAAAGAAAGCGACAAACTTTTTAGCAGGGCCTGTTGCAACAGGACAAAGGGTAATGGCTTTAAACTAAAAGAGGGAAGATTCAGGGTAGATACAAGGAAGCAATTTTTTACACTGAAGGTGGTGAGACACTGCTACAGGTTGCCCAGAGAGGTGGTAGATATCCCATCCCTGGGAACATTCCAGGTCAGGTTGGATGGGGCTCTGAGCAACCTGGTCTAGTTGTAGATTTCCCTGCCCGTTGCAGGTGGGTTGGACTAAATGGCCTTTAGAGGTACCTTCCAACACAAACTATCCTATGATTCTGTGAAATTCAGGAAAAATGCCACACACAACCCCAAGGAAAACTTTCTCATGATTTATTTGTTAAGAAGACACTTTTCAGATTTCCAGTTGTGAATTAGGCAGTTATTAAAAGGAACACAGTTAGCCAATGACTGATCTTTTTTTAACTGCTTTTTCCCTTTGGTCAAGATCCTGAAATATTTCTTCAAGCTGGTCTGTGTAATACAGTTTAGTCTGAGACCTCCGTAGTTTATTTATGTGTGCATTTCATTCTGCTATTAAATAAACATTTTGTTTGGCTTCCTAATACCATGACGACCCTTTCACTAATTAGGACATACTCTGAAACGAGCACGATAGTAGAAAGACACACAGAAATATGCTCCTCCTTACAATGGAAGTGTCAGGATTTTTTTTTTTTTTTTAAATAAATCCCTTGCTTTCTTTGATTATTTTTCCCACAGAAAATTAACAATTAACTTTCTTCATCTTTTATTTAAATGCACTTTGTTTCTTCGTCAAATTCACAACATATATTACTGTTGCCTCTTCTGTTCAATAGCATTTCATGATTTCTACTCAGCGAAGGCACATAAATGTTTTAAGTGTATTATTGTTGCTTTTATCAAGCATTGCTATAAATAGAGCCTGGATTCTCTGCTACTGCTTTCAGGGACAATTGTTCTTGGATTCTGTGTACATAATAAAAAACTGCCGTGCCAAAGATTTCATGATGTGTGTGCATATAAGCAAAATACGCAGATACAAACTGGTGACAAGTATTCAGAAGTAACAAGACAGTGCTGGTCAGCTAGAGAGGACTAAAAACCACTGCTGGTAAACTAGCCATTGTCAGGATTACTGTAAACATAGGAGACTTTTGGGGTTGATTCAGAAGGATTTTAACTAGTTATTTTAAAACATTTATGGGAAAGGCTGACATTGTGGGCCAGTGAGCCCAAATAAACCAAGTTGTTTACTAGGTATTTTAATAATTGATCAACTTATGTCCTTAAGCTACTTATTTGAAGAATGACAAGGGATGGTTGTCCTTTGAAATAAATTTCAATGTGTTTGCTGCATTGTGTGTTTCCAGATGGCAATATGAGAATGTTTGTAAAAGTAACAACACGTTAAACAGAATTTGCAAATGATCCCCTATCCTAAAGTGCTAAAAAAGGATCCCTCCGTGATTTCCTCCATGTCTCTGCCATCAAGGTGCAGAAATGACTTATGAGAGATAAACTGAGCTGAAGAAATCACCAGAGTGCCAGTGAGGAAAGCTTTGCAACCAACTTCAGAACACAGAAGTTTTTGTTAATGTTAGGGGACACACAGGAAACAAGGACAAGGATTCATTGCCATCACTGTGACACTGGGTGGTCCCATAAGAAAAGCAGTTATTGGTAAGGATTAACTGGTCAGCCTGGGTACATCTGTTAGCTTAAGGAGTTGATATTTAACTCTGAGTAAGCAGTTCTCATTTGGTTCTTTTCATTGCATCTGGGTTGACATATTCTATTCGCTTTGGCAAAATATTTTTTTGGCTGGGACAAAGATGAACAAGATCCTCAATTTATTGAGAAGCTCATTTCCAGAGTGTGTATTTCATTCTCTGTCACAGCATTGCCTTCCTAGATCCATGACCATGAAACACACTTCTTTGTTGCTCTCTAGCATCCAGACAAATTGACTGTCTGAGCATGTTACAACACTCCTGAATCTTTTCAGAGAACATGTAGGATAGAAGAAGGTCACTTGGGCAAGGGAAACTCACATTTTGGCTACTTACTTTATCTGACTGTAAATAGCAAGATTTAAGAACTGAACTTTTAAGCTTATTGGCTAATTAGGTAAAAGAAATGCAGTTCAGCAGCATACCACTAGATGCTATTGGCATTTTGGCTTCACTTCCTTTGCAGAAGAAAAGTAAAAACCGTAGCAAAATGATCCTTCTAGTATAAGTCATTTTAGCGTGAAACTGTCATGTATCATTGATTTATGTCAAAATCCAGTGCTAAGAGTCTATGTTACTGCCATCTTACATTATTATACAACCATTGTTTACCTCGCAACTTCCGTGTGTTTCTTTTTATAATAACCCTTTGTGGTTAGAATGTTTTAGTACATTCACTTCAGTCCCAAGGAAGAGAAACACAAAGGAGAGCTTTTATTAACATGTCCAAGTCCTGTTTTATATTACTTTGATGCCAAAATCTCACTGAGTACTATTGATATTCAAACACCTAATATTTTAAATTATTAGTTGAGAAATATTGAGGCATCAATAATAGGTCAATAAAGTCAGAACAAAAATAATAAGCATTTTATATGAGACAACATCAGAACCAACTGCATGTTGCTATACTTTCTTTAGCTGTTACTGCTGGTGTTATACCTGATCCCAAACAGTAGAAACTGTGGTGAGTGCATCTACTCTTAAAGCTGCTGTGTAAGAGTGAACCTGGTAAATGGCTTCAAGTCAAATTTTTTACTCTCAAGCCTTGGAAAAGCATACGACCATCATTTAGGAAGGTAATGTGCTATTGCTGGGTAATAACATACTGACAGTTTATGGTTCAGGGGCTGAAAACTTAGAGTGACATCATTTGAAAAAAATCAAAGAATGTAGAGCAAAAAGCAACTGTCATCAGCCACTTGAAGACCTGTATCCCAAAATGGGGCTACTCAAGACTTATTCTATATTAATCTCTATGGAATTTTTTAGATTCCATAAAAGTTTTCTTGAAATAAGAACATTTACATGAAAAAAATCACAAGCTTGTAGGTTTAGCTGTACTATAAAAGACCCTGAAGAGATTTAGTACCTGAAGTGTTATTGGCACAAATTTAGGGCAATATCAAGTACTACTTATGATGTAACTTAAAAAGGAAATGCGCAAAGATAGCAACTAAACCGGGCTACCTCAGCAAGCAAGTGCAATTTCTTATGTGCTACCTTCCAGTGTGCCGTTATCTAAAATATTAGAAACTGGTGTCCAGAGGTAATTTGTGTGACAGAAAGTGCAGTTAAATACTTAGCAATGTTTTCAGAAGTGCCGTGCTAAGTTAAACACTTACCTCATTCAAAAAGTTAATGCAAATGGTGAGCTGCCACTGGACTCATCTATCCACATCTGTAAATGATATTAGGCCCTAAACACATTTACAGATTGCAGGGATAATGTTCAAAATATTAGTCTGAAATAATTCAGTGGTTCTTGTGAGTCTGCAGACAGGCTGAAATTAGTGCCTCTCCAGAGTGTTAACTATTTAATCATTGGTCAAATGGCAGAAGAAAGAAAGAGAGAACAATTCTATGGGAAACTATGAAATTTATGACTGTTCTGTTAAGTATCAAAACACCACTTCTGGCTGAAAGAAATTCCCAAGACAAAGTGTTGCATGAGTGTTCAGGAGAAATATCTCTATGTGCTTACCTTATGCTAACATTTTTCCCTAGGCGTTCCTATTGTCACAGAATCGCACAGAGTCTCTGAGTGGTTGAAGGGGACTTGAGATCATTTAGTCTAACCCTCCTGCTCAGGCAGGGTCAGTTACATCTGGTTGCCCAGGATTGGGCCCAGCTGTATTTTGAATATCTACAAGGATGGAGACTCCATGACCAATCTGGGCAACCTGTGCCAGTGTTTGACAATCCTCACAATAAAAAAGTGTTGCTTATATTCAGAGGGAATTTCAGGTGTTTCATGCACCAGTGATAGAACAAGAGGTAACGGGCACAAACTTGAACATAGGAAGTTCCATCTAAAGATGAGGAGGAACTTCTTTCCTTTGAGGGTGGCAGAGCATGGGAATAGGCTGCCCAGAGAGGTGGTGGAGTTTCCGACTCTGGAGACATTCCAAACCCACCTGGATGCCATCCTGTGTAACCTGCTGTAGGTGACCCTGCTCTGGCAGAGGCGTTGGACTAGATGATCTCCAGAGGTCCCTTCAAACCCCAGTGATTGGATGATTCTGTAATTTGTGCCCATTGCCTTTTGCCCTGTCACTGGGCACCACTGAGAGGAGTCAGGCTCCCTCATCTTCTTTCCCTCTTGCACGATATTTGTACACATTGATAAGATGCCACTGAGCCTTCTTTTCTCCAGGCAGAACAGTCCCAGCTCTCAGCCTCTCCTTGCCTGAGGAGAGTCCAGGTCATTAAACAGCGTTGGCCCCAGTGCCAACCTCTGGGGTATACAGTAATTCACTTCCCGTTGGACTTTGTGCCGCTGGTCACAACCCTCTGCACCCAGTGCCGGCAGTTTGGTTGTTACCTTCTGTTAATATTCTTCCCTGGGTATCTCTGTTGTCCATGGTTACAGTGCACGATACTGGGCTAGACGGACCCGTTATGACCATTCTTATAGTCTTCTTTCAGTAATTAAGGTAGAAAGAGTTTGTTCTTAAATGGGATAGTCCCAGGACTATCCGCCCTCCCAAACACACCCCCAGGCCTGCAAAGTAAGAACTGCCATGAAGGGATTTTCTGTAATCATATTCCAAGTGTGTAATGAGAACCACTTGGATTAATGTGCCCTTTCCTTGATATTAAAAGGATGGGATAGCAATAACGCTGTGATTTTTCAAGTTCCCTGGCAAACCCCCCTCCCAGAGATTACATGACTATCCAATTGTTTATTTAATTTTCATGCTGAGCACCTCTGTCCTTTACATGGCCTTGACAATCCTAACCCATGAACTAAGTCCGTAGAAATAAATATATGTCCTTCCGAATGGTTGTCTTTACCCTAATTTTCTGTAAATTACATAAGGAATAAATTAGTGCAAAATTTCTTGTTTAACTTCAACCTCTGCATGTGTTGTATTAACTCAGTGTGAACATCTATGTCCACATGTCACATGCCATTCTATTATTCTTTGCTGGCATAGAAAGAAAAGACAGAACATTTAAAAATGTGTTATAAAAATAATACATCAAAAAGAACAAGCAGCTTTGATCCTCACGTCTAATTAACTTCACATTGGATAGATTTAGCTCATAGAAATGTGGGATTGTTACTTCACTGTAAATGATTAATAACAATGTATGAACAGTTGTTTGTTTTTCCTTCGTTCCTTCAAAATGCAAAAACACAGACACCTACAGTTCAAGCATAGGAAAAGGGTTAGAGCATGCTACGTCTGACCTCTTCATAGTTATTTATACTATGTGGGGTCTCAGAAACACTACTCTTCCAAGGGCTTTTCAGTAATTCAGCTCACAAGCAGGTAGAACTTGCATGCACTTCCCTGAGCATCATTTGTAAGTCAATACAGATGCTCTCTTACCAATCAGTAAAAAATGAGGAGCTATAATTTATAATAGCTAGTACACCAAGATCCATTTATTATACTTTACACCTATACAGCAATTGATGCATACTGCCAGTTCCCTTGGGATAAGCGAAGACCTTGGGGACAGACATAATACTATTTAGAATCATGAGGCACACCACAGGCTTCTTTGATCTAGGCATAAAAAGAAGCATAAAATAAACCTACTTTTCTAATGAAAATTTCCACGTAACCACCAAATGCTTTGACTTCTTTCACTGTGTCCAAAATGCTGTGGTTCAAAACTAAAATTTTAAAGATATCTTTTGCATTATAGTCTGTGGTGTTTACAATACGATTCACGCGTAATATACAATCATTTTTTTCAATTACTCTGTGACAAAATCCTGCCAAACACAATAGATATGAATTGTCCATGATGAGTCAAATTTACCCTCGGTTACACAGCAGTAACTCATTGATTTGGCAGAGTATGATTTCACAGTGAATGAATCACTCTAAGTGTCTGCTGATTTATGCTCTCAGTATGTTTGAGCGTGTTTGGGTGTGCGTACGTATAGATCACACAATTCTTTTGTAGCTCCGGTTACTCTGCAATTTCTCTGGCATGGCAGACATTGAGAAAGTGAAAGGTGCGTATTTTGCCAGCAGGAATCGAAGCAGAAAACCAGTATGACACAGATAACCTTTTTGCCAGGCTCCCTCCACGGTGGAATTCCCATTTAAACATCTTTCCTAGAGCTGCATCTCCTCCCTCCCTGTGCTTTACTGTTTCTACACCAATGGCTGTAAGTAGGAGGTGCAGTGAAAGGTGAAACCAAAATGTTTTGATGCTGGGGGCTTTGATCCTTCCTGCTCTTTTAGGATCCCTTGTATTTGAAGCCCTCAATCAAGTTCTGAGAAAACTTCTGGGAGGAAGGATGGTCTTAAAAAGTTTCTCATTCCTTTTTTTGTTTCTGCAGTTTTTCCCACAGAAGGGCGTATTCAGATTCCTAAAGAAGGCTTTGAAAGGGATCCAAAGAGGCAATCACATGCATGTGCAACTATTTTTTCACCAGGCAAGAATATATGGAATGTGAATGGAGTTTCAGCATAGCTCCGTGAATGTGAGTATCAACTGAAACTGGGTAGGCAAATTCCATTAAGTTCTAGGTAAATTAATGTGCATACAGCCATTGAATTACTAACTTCATATAACTGAATGCAGGAAAACCTGTCTGCATTCTGTTGTTAATATAAAGTTTAATTAGAAGGAAGATCTTTAAGGGTGAAGAGTGTCACTGAGCAGCACAGGCTTCACAGTATCTCCAGAACATGATTCTACCAAGTATAGGATTTCTGAAGGGAAAAATGAATGTTAGTCAGGCTTCTTTTGTACAAATAATAGTATCTGTAGACTTTCCTTCTATAGAATAATCCTAAATAGGAATAAATATTTTCCAAACACTAGACAATATACTCTTTCTCCTCAGGTAAAAAGGTGTAAATGAGTATAACTTATTAAGTCTTCAAAATGTAAACTAGTTTAAACATCTGATGTTCACATTCAAAATAGTAGATACAACAGTGTTTGCTCTTAATTATTGCTTGTCATTTTTTATTATCCTCCTGTTTAAAAAAATTCAAGTCATCCAGCAAGACAAGAAAAAAAGCACTGTGTGACCTAAGTGACTATTGTCGATAATATGAGACTTGCAAGCAGTATACTGCTTGTGTTGACGGTTTTCAGGCTATATATCCATACACTGCACCTATGAACAAGGGATACAATTGCAGCAGTTAGGATTGATTATTGGATAACATAGAAGCAAAACCATGATAATTGGGTACATCCTTTGCTATGAAAAACCAACCATTTGTAGCAATTATTTACTACTTGCACAGCTGTTTTAAGGTAAGAAGTCCCTAAAATTACCTTCTGTTATTTTTAATTTTTTTAAATTTTATTTCCATGTTTACTTTCTAGGAGTGCCCTGTATGCCTGTATTTGAGGACCTATGTGGAATGGCATAAGACTTACAGAAATTTTACTAATTACTCCTGCTTAATTGTATTTTAATTTTGAAACTGAGCTTCCAAATTGTGTAGAATCTGTAGAGACAGAAAAGAAAAAAATAGCTCAAGAGCAAAAGCATGCCCTCTGTTTTTATGCCTCTGTCTAAAGAAAATACATACACTGAGTATTTAGAGAAGTAGATTAAAGTTATTGTTTGAAGGATGTTTACTGCATGCAGTTTGTAGGACTGTAAGTGAAGTGTGACCCATTCATGTTTGCTTGACTTCTCCCAGTTTACTGTGACCCAGCATTGTTTGGTTTGTTGTATCTTTATTTAAACTTTGTTCCTCTGTGAGGAGCTGTGGCTTCTGTATTTCTCAGCATCTCTGTACCCCATGGGTGACATTTCCCTCTGATCCTTAAAATGCTGTATTTCAGATGTTATATCACACCTCTGAAGAGTAGCTGGCTAAGGAAAATATAGCGGTATTTTCCTGAAGGAACTGAAGCTACATCAGGTTGAATTTCACCCTCTAGGTTATTTAAGCACAGTATGATGTTATACAAACTGAAAACACAGGGCAAATTCCTGTCTGCTACTGAAGAGATGTCATTGAGGGGAGAAAAAAAAAAAAGCAAATAACTCCCGTTCCCTTCCACTGATGTCTTAAAGGCAAAGATTTAATTGTACCGAACTGGAGAATAAAATCAGTTTCCAGGAGGAATACTGATAATTTGGCCCTTGCTTTGTAGCTCATATATATAAAATCAACAGTTTACAGTCTCTTGGTCTGATCTTGTTTACAGAAGGTTAGATGAGGACTTTTTGTTTGCTTATTTGTTTGCTTTTGAGGGGTTTTTTTCCGAGGATTTTTTTAGTAGTTTCAGCTCATTTTAGATGAACTTTCTCTACTTTTTCATTAGGTTCAGATGTCTGAATGCTGTGGGACAGTCTGGCTTTAGATTAGGGATTTTTTTTTTGTTTTTTTTGTTTGTTTTATTGAATGGTAATGCCGTAAAGTCTATGTATCATCTGGGTCTGTCTTCCATTCTTTTTATCTGCACTCTTTCTGGCGCTCAATATCCCCACTTTTGCCACAGTGATCTGCCTCAAATTGCAGTGAGTAAGCAAGTGCGTGGTAGCAGCATTTCAGAGACGATGTCTCCTCTGCAGCATGTCTGGGTGGTAACCTGCTTCCTTATGTCCAAAAATGACTGGGGTAATTTTTGATCAAATGAGATCAGAAGAGAAAAAACACAGAAATGTAAGAAAATTGGAGAAGCACATTTTAATTGTTTTTCATGTTCTTCAGCATCTGAGCTGCTTAAAAAGCCAGGGAGATCCTGAAGGGGACATTTTCCAATGCTGAGACCTGTGGGAATCTGCATGGGTCAGGTCCTTCAAAACTTGGATGGATGCTCATTCACTGGCCCATGATCTTTGTCCCTCTTTGAGACACCCAGCTCAACCTGTAGTCTTTGTTTTCCAGTAGAGTTCCACCATCCTCTGCTGTTATCAAACCACACTATTCCTCAGTATGAGAAGTACAGTGAGTGGCCTGCTTTGTCAAATTTAATTGCATCACCTCTTCTTCTAGTTGATGTTTGATTGCCAGAAATGTTTTATGCACATTTTTTTACCATATAAATATGTGTCCATGTATGTATATATTTAAGTGAAGAGATAGATAAATCTTCCTATATTTCTTTATATTCGGAAAGTGAAAACTAGTGAAATTCCTTACAGTAAATAAAGTGCATTAGGACGGAAAGGTATAATGCATGTTGGTTTTATTTCTGTAGAATCATAGTCATAGAATCATCTAGGTTGGAGGGGACCTTTAAGATCATCAAGTCCAAGCATTAACCTCACACTACCAAACCCACCACTAACCCATGTCCCTCAGCACCACGTCTGCCCGGCTCAGAAATACCTCCAGGGATGGCGATTCCACCACTGCCCTGGGCAGCCTGTTCCAATGCCCGATAACCCTTTCAGTGAAGAAATTTTTCCTAACAGAGTTCATTCTCTAAAAATTGAACACTAGTATAGTTAAATTAGAGAAGCAATCCAGGAATCTGAGTCTGTGCTTTGTAGCAACATTGAGCACAGAAGAAGTTAACAAAAAGCGAGAAGTTCAGGATGCATTGTAAGTCTGATTTACCTGTAAGTATGGTTGTAGGGACTAAGAGCTAGTTAATTGCTAGTCAGGTGTAAAATAACAGATGTCTCTGTTTTCATCTGCTCCTTCCTCTGGGGCAGAACATAGAAAAATTACTTTCTTTATCCTTTTCTTAGCTAATTTTTAAGTTTTCAAATTCACTGCTGTAGTTCTTCTCCCCTTTCGAAGAGGTTAGGCTGTACAAGTACATACCCTCCTTTGCACCTTACTCTTGTAAAAACTCCTCTTTCCCACTGCAAAGCACTGTGATATAGTGAAGAAAAAGGCACTGCAAATTTTTCTCTTTTCTTTTTGTAGGTATCTTTGGCCATCAAAATGCAATCTTCCATTTGTCCCTGTCAAGGACTGTGCCCTGAGCATGTACTATCACAGAAGGAAAGAATGTCCTAACAAATGCTTTTAGACACTACTCTGGATCATTGTTTCACAGTACCTGTTTAATACGGTTATAAAGTTGCATCTTCCAGCTAGCAAGAAAAGACATGATTTGTCTGATGGTGCTAATACTATTAAAAGTCTTTTAGAAACTGCAGAAAGGGTTTGAAACATGTCTTTTTCTTTTTTTTTTGAGCAGCAACACCATGTAACGCAGTACCGAATTTGCAACTGATGAACGTTTTGTGCTGGGCTTGTCCTTCCTGTCTCTCAGCATTTTCATATTTAATGTAAGGAGGAATTGATACAATACAGTGATTTTACATCTTTAGAATATGAATAACAAGTGTCGTATGCAAAGTTTTCAGACATCGCTTTCTGTCTCAACAAACTTTAATCTCTTCCCATTTTCTTCCCCTTTCATGTCTGTGTTCATCTTTTTAGCTTATGCACACAGTTTATATTTGAATACAGCAGTGAGAGTGAGTTCAGTCTGAGTTCATAACTTCACTTCCCCCACCAACCTTTCATATAGCTGTATGTTATTAAGTCTCTCCTCATTAAATCTTTTTTCCAATCTAACATATTCTGCTCTTGCTGATTTTAGATGAGGCCTAAACAAAGTCTTGCAAAATGGGATCATTACCTTTCAAGGTTTACATTTCAGTTTAATTCACAACCTGCAACAACATGTAATGCCCAAACATAGGTGAATAGGTAAAGGGAGGGTTGGGCAGATGGGCAGACTAAAGATATTAAGAATGTAGATTGTGGGAAAAGAAGGAAAGACCCTGTTCCCTCCCAAAAAATCCCAAATCACACACACTGCAAGCATAAATCAAGGCAGCTCCAAGTTAATGCTGTACCACTCATATCCATTTATGACAGATGAGAACCTGGGCCTGTGACTGCTGACCCTATCATAGAATCATAGAATAGTTTCGGTTGGAAGAGACCTTAAAGATCATGTAGTTCCAACCCCCTGCCCTGGGCAGGGGCACCTCCCACTAGACCAGGTTGCTCCAAGCCCCGTCCAACCTGGCCTTGAACACCTCCAGGGATGGGGCAGCCACAGCTTCCCTGAGCAACCTGGGCCAGTGTCTCACTATCCTTGTGGTGAAAAATTTCTTCATGAGATCTAATCTAAATCTACTCTCTTCCAGTTTAAAACCTTTACCCCTTGTCGTGTTACTACATGCCCTTGCCAAAAGTCCCTCCCCAGCTTTTTTGTAGGCCCCTTCAGGTACTGGAAGCAGTTCTAAGGTCTCCCTGGAGCTTTCTCTTGTCCAGGCTGAACAACCCCAACCCTCTCAGCCTGTTCTCGCAGCAGAGGGGCTCCAGCCCTCCCAGCATCTTTGTGGCCTCCTCTGGACCCGCTCCAACAGGTCCATGTCCTTCTTCTGTTGGGGTCTCCAGAGCTGGACACAGTATTCCAGGTGGGGTCTCCCCAGGGCAGAGCAGAGGGGCAGAATCCCCTCCCTCACCCTGCTGGCCCCACTGCTGGGGATGCAGCCCAGGATACAGCTGGTTTCTGGGCTGTGAGCACAAATTGCTGGCTCATGTTGAGATTTTCATCCACCAACACCCCCAAGTCCCTCTCCTAAGGGCTGCGTAGAGATATCTCATAAGACTTCCTGTATTGAAACCCATTGCATATTGAGTCAGTTTAGCTTACTACTATCCCTGCCAGTGAAAAGCTGTGTTGTGCAACATGATCCAGAACACCAGCAAGGACATCCGCAGCAGCTGGCAACTTCCCCTTCTGCGGATTTACAGCAGGATATTTCTATGCCACGGCATGCTGTGCTGTAGACAAGATGTCTCAGTTAACTTCATGCAAACAGCACCGTCTGTAGCTAGGTTAAGATGGACTTTCGAGGGACTTGGAGACGTGTGGCTTTGCTCCAGGTCATAAGAAAGGGAGTGTGGCAGAATACAGCATTGTATGTTCTCTCCTTTTCTTCCCCTACGTATGCAGGGGACAATGTCACACCAATGGAGCTATGCTGCTTCCAGTTTTGGAGCTACTGTAGTTGGCACTAACTAGGTATCTCTGAGCAACACGGCATGGAGAACTGTAGATGCAATCTACAGTTGCAGACCTTTCCTCAGAGGTTAAGAGTTGCTAAAATTTGGTTAAAAACTGTCTCTGTGCTCTGTTACAAAAGTTCTTTGGTTTTCAATCCCAATTTTAGTCGTTCAGTTCATAGTGCCTGTCCACAAACCATTGTATTATCATAAGTAAAGGAAGAGTGACTGGTGGTGTGGGTTTGTGAATGTCTAACTTCACCACTGAAGAAAAAAATGTACCACCTACAGAATTCCTGAATTTGCTGGTTTCCTGAGCGTCCCAAGTCATCTTACCCATTTTTACTGAAACAGTTGAACTTCTGTGTTGCCCAATTTGATATTCACAGAGTGAAATGGCAGCCGAGTCTACTGCCCAAAACCAGTTTATGCCCAAGGCATAAACACAGACCTTCTGAAAATCAAATGCAAGACCATTCCCCAAACTGATTGAGGAAGAAATTTGAATTCCCCAAATAACCTATATTATAATATTATAGTTGCAATCCCTCTTACCCTCTCTGTCACGATGGAGATTTTTTAAATTATTTTTTTTCCTGGTGAAACAGCTTCAAAAGGAGAAAAACTTTTTCCCCCTCTTTCTCTTTAAATAGCTTGGGGTTTGAGCTCGTTTCTGGAACAGCTAGGGTTTCATCTTTAGGGAGAAAGGCCTTGAATGAGGAACTCCAAGATATTAGCTAAGCACTTTCACTCACGTGCCAGCAAAACCAGTGTTATTTGGTGAAGAGTGTTTTTTATGAAACCTGATTTCATATACATGTGAAATATGCCAAACAGTCCAAGCAGCCGAAGGTATAAGGTGCCTAGAAGACGGATCCTTGTTGGGTTTGATGTCAATTAAGTGGTGAGCAGTGAAACATTAGGAATGGGGCTCGTCTGTGTACCGAGAAACAGAACTTCAGGTGCTTGGCAAATACAAACGTTCAGACTTCTGTGCCTGTGGAGCTTAAATGCTTTTTTGGCCTACACAGACCTGAGCAGGAATCACAGCTGTATTTCTGGAGATGTGTAGTCTTTTTTTGGGTGAGCTGCCATGCATTTCACAAGAAACTTATGCACCTGGCTCAAAGCTCTGGATTCCAATAGACGAGCAAGCACCTAAGAATGAAAAATTGCCATGAAAATTGCCTAAATTGAGATTGAGTCTTTTGTACAGAGCCAGCACTGATTGCTATCGATTTCAATGAGAATGGGACAATTAACTTAGGAACTTTTCAAAATGCAACCTGCTTAATGGGAATCCTAAAACTTTAGATGATCCTTCAGAGATATTCTAGCAATTTTAAAAAGCAGAATCTCACTTTTGCCTTAGGAATGTGCTTTTTAGAAATTCTGTTCATGCATGTGTTCTGCTGTTCTGCAATATCAAATACAATTAAAACTGGACAACTCCTTTGTTCCTACAAAATATTTGGACTTGTGCATGCACTGTTTATATAGGACTATTAGTCATAACTTGCAAAACCGCATTTATTTGTATACCTGTTCATTTTATTTGCAAAAATGACTGTTTCTGCCACATCACACTTTATTACATGGCTTTTTAAAATCCGTTTTTGAAATTTAGCCCTGATTGTCCTTCTTAAGACGTAAGAAGAGATTAAACTTCATATATCAGCTTCTTTCTCTTTAAAGCTTATTAACATCTAATCAAGATTAGATATGTGGTCAGACTTCTGGGGGAGGTGTGTCAGCATGCAATAGCATGTAGAATACAGTGCAAAGTGTTCGTAATTGTGCATACTAATTAAAGTGGCAGAAAGACTAAATGACTGCCGAAAAACAAAATCTTGATGAAAATTTCAAAGGGGGTTCTGTCATTCATTCAGTGGTTCTGATTTTATTTTGTCTTCAGGAAGCTGATCCATCAAATAGAGGAGCAGAACAGTTTTCTCTGAAATATTGTGATTTACTCGAGATAGTAGCAGTTATTATTCTACAATTTTAAATAACTATGTTTCTGATTTGGCTTTTATTACAGAATAATTTATTAAGCTGTTGCTTCAAAATAAATCCCAGCAGAATTATAATAGTCAAGCATCTGATATTTACCAAAATATCTTTCTGACCAAGAGAAGTTGCCATTTGAAATTAATGGAATTTCATTTGTTAAAAATATTATCCTTAACTTCCTGCTATAGAAATATGCTGTAAGTTGTATATAAAGTTATAAAATTGTCTCTACCTTTGACATAAAATTTCCTGAACTAGATTTTCCTCCATTAAATCAGAGGGGCTTATTTCATCTACTGGTTTCAGGAGAAGCAAGAACAATTCCTCACTTCACTACTACTCTCCTCCAACATCTTTTTCCATAACCATGTAGTCAATACTTTAAAAATAAAACTTTCATACAAATTGTGGTAGTATATAATTCTCTTTCCTACCAGAATCCATACATTCCCATTGACAGGGGTTAACCACAAAGCCTCTCTTGAACGACTATCATCTCTAAGGAATGTGCACATAAACATTGCATTCTTCTCTGGGAGCTTTCTTTATAAACTATAATATCCTTAACCAAAAGTAACAGCTGTCCAGCCTTCCTCTGTGTCCTTATTTTTTTTCTTAATTCTTTCATTGCTTTCAGAATTCTGCATATTGACAGAGTTGAAATGTTGGGTCTAATAGAAAGTGGAAAGTTCTGTAAATCTGCGCTTGTACCTAGCAGGGAGGCAAAAAAAAAAAAGTAATGTTTGCTTTTTATCTCCTAACCTGCTAGGCAGACATTAAAATAAAGGAAACAGTGGGTTGGGTTTTTTTGGGGTTTTTTTGTTTGTTTTTTTTTAAAAAATATATTTTCCATTTTTCAAGACCGCTAACTCTGTCACCAGGAAAAATCTTAAATACAAAATCTTATGTTATTATTGACCCAAGATTCCTCTTAAAATTGCTTTTAGCATACTGAAGATAGCTAAAAATTTTTCTTGTCTCCTCTTCTATATGCACGGTATCACCTACAGTGATACAGTTATACACATACATCTGTAAAAATAATTGGAAAAAGATCTAAACCTGCTATATTCACTAGCACTTTTTGTGCAAAAGACAAACTGGTAGTTCCTCAAAGTGTTATCATTTTTAGCTGTCGTTACACTGTTACCAAAGGTGAGTCACATAATTTATGTGAAAGATACGATACGGTTGTTTGCTACCAGTCTAAATTTTATCAGATAGGAACCTTGAATGAACAGATCACCTGGACAGATAAATACACCGCGTGAAGGGTAACTACAAATGACTTGTTGAGTAAACCCTTGTACAACCTGGATTCCTGTTATCACATATTAATATAACATAGACTACATGATATTTAAATTATGCAAAAATAAATAAAAACTAGACTAATCTCAACAATTATTTTCTGTGAGCCATACTACCTACAGATTTTCCTAACAGCTCATGACAAATCTTGTCATGAACTCAGTTGAAGAAAAATATCTATTCTGATTTCATTTGTATAACCTGTGATGAAAATGGAGTAAAATAATTCTCCTATCACCTCTGTTCCACATAAATATGTACAGCATCTGATATTTCTTGAAATAGTGGGGTAGTATTCTGTGTAATTTAGGAAATGAAGTTGTGCTTTAAGGCATGATTTTTACTCAGCTGTCTGAGTCCTGTTAATCTATTTAACATTGGCAGAAAACAAGTTTACTGCAGGTAAAAACATTTTGTGGCAGAGAATACAGGCATAGATGTGTTTGGACTGTGTCAAAATTTACAGCATCTATGTGTTTTCTGCATTTTGTTTTCCTCCTTACTCTGAGGTCTTCTACCTGAAGGCGCCAGTGCAGGGTTAAAACTGGTTTGAAAGAGATCCTGATAAAACTTAGAAAAGACACCAGTCTAAAGAGATGCCTAGAACAGTGGAATTAAGTTCTTGCTTTAAATGAAGTATTTTAATAATTATTTATTCTATAATTTCTCTCTGAATAGCAGAAATGTGTTAAGTAAAAGTAAATATGTTGTAATCTTTTAAGTGCTTTATTTGAAAATAATGAAAACCTGTATTAAGGAAGCATTGGAACACACCTATAAAGAAGGGTTTGATTTCTACCAGTGTCTCCAAATGAGTGTGGTGGGGTAAAAGTAAAACCCGGCCCAATATTAGAATCCATAGTCTGGCTAATAAGTTATCCAGACTCTGTATATTCCCTAAGGCAATCAGATTCCAGGACTACCAACAAACAGTGGAGTTAACCTTGTAATGAAAAAAGCTTTTATTCTCAGCATATGTTCATCTTAATGTCAGGTAGCATCAATATGGCACTTGCCAGTAACTCTGATTTAGACTCAGCCTTAGAGTTTTGTAATTTACGATCAGCTCCTTTGAAATTTTTCCAGATTATAGGAGGAAAGACAGCAAAACTCAGCTGGACTCTGGGTCAGCAATTGTGGCAAATGTCTTAGTTTTAAAAAGATGCTCTATAAAAGCTTTCCATATACTTATTTATAACTCAAGACTATACACCATGGCAATTTAGATTCTACCAAAAAAGAATAAAAGACAATTTTACCTGAAATACCCAGAGTCTGAGGTATAATATAGTACCTCTCTTTCTGTACTTCAGTATAATATAGTGCCTCTATAGTTTCCCTCCTTCAACCCTCATCTCCAAAAAATTCTAAGAAAGAGAGCTCTTTTAAAATGAAGTAATGATCAGATATTGATTACAGAAATAGATATGCCAGTTTAAGATATTACCAGTGCTGCTGCTCTTTGTTATTGCCAGTTTGCTGGAAAGCTGAAAAGCTCACATAATCATCTCACATCATCTTCCATGCGAAGATAGAGTTAGTTTAAATATGGTTACCCATGCAGGAAAAACTAACTGGACTGACTATGAAAAGAAATAGAAAAGCAAATAAAATCCTTACAGATCGAGCATTTTCATTGTCTTTTTGTTCTTCTAGTCAAATTGTTCTATTATTTAAGGAACTCCAGCCAGTTTTCAACCTGAATAACCGACACATGGATATTATTTAATGAAATTGTAGATAATAATTTCATTAACTGAAATAACATGAACAGTGTTTTACAAGACCAAAATATAACTTAGAAGAGCTTAGTATTGTAACTGTCAAGCAATTTATTTTGTAATAGTTGCAATTTTATTGATCTAATTAAAATTCTGTTCTTTTCAGTTTCACCATTAAGATCCAGTGAGCATCAGAATATTCATTTAATTATCCACATTCATACTTACAGAGCTGCAATGCATTAAATGACAGAGACAATTCCTTTCTGAAAATTGTGGACAATGGAAGCAAGAAATAATAGCAAGCACCTAGCACAATGCCAAATCAAATCATTAAGAGAAAACAATCCTCAAAACATATGTTTCTTTTCACACATACTTTTTGTCAACCAGAGAGAGTATTTCAGCCTCTTTCAGAAGTTAACCTCAGGCCATTATATATGACATTTACAACTATATGGTAGCTGGTTTATTTGGAGCCTTAAATCAAAGCTTTACAAATGCAATATCAAAATACACAATATTGCTGTGTTTGTTTTATTTTAAAACTAGAGTATATGCATTTAGTGGGCTCTCTGTTTTTCTAGAAGGTATTTATTTATGATGTGGAAATATCTTAGCATTGGAGGGCTGTAATTTATAAAATTGACTGCCTAAGTATATGCTAAAATATCACAGTATAGAATGTTTCCTATTTTGTCATTGGTCTCTGATTTATCATCACTTCAAAGCTGTGTTTTCTCCATAATTTTCCCAATGAACCAGTGAAATATAATAATGGTCAGTTTTTAAATTCAACTACTCTAATCAATAATAGTTTGCTGAAGTGAGCATTTAGTTTAATAAAATTCTGGAATAGAAATGGCTAGTCATTAATTTCAGTTTAGGAAATCTTGATAAAAATTTCTTAAAGAATGTCCATGGTAACCGAACAGCTTCCATTGATCAATTATTTTGTTTTGGTTGCTGGTTTTGGGTTTGGGTTTTTTTTCTTTTAATTTTTTTGAAGGAGGATTATAAATATAGGACTAGATTATGGTGTTTTTTCCACAGGTGCTATTTACTACAGGACCACTGAAAGTGTTCGCTATTCTTCATGAATATGAGGATCCCAGTAACTGTGAAATATAAAGAAGAATGTACATATACACAGTATGTATAACTGCAGATTTTCTTCACGGGAACAATGAAGCCCATGAGACTGCCCAGACATGATATCTGCAGCCTCAGACACGTGAAAATGAACTAACCACACGTTTTTGCCCATTTGTTAAGCTCACTACCTGGGCATTTGCTCCCTAATTTTAGAAAACAGAATAAGATGACTAGTTGTTACTAGCTAGACAACTGAATGATGCAAGGTAGTCTCTGTCATAACCTCCTTTACCCTGCGATATTTAAGAGTGCAAGATATGTTTGTATTCCTTTGTCATAGATGTATTTCTAACTTTTAGGCACATTGCATTAACATTTTATCGTTAAACTCTATAAAGTGAAAAAAGATCCCAGCAGATTTGTTGAATGTTTATGTTTTTTTAACAGATAATAGTAGATAACAAGAGGATGTAACTTTGAAGAGGTTAACAGTAAAAATGAATATATTTTCCTTTTTTTTTTTTACATACATGCAAATAATTCTTAATGACTCTATTGCATACTCTCATACTTTATCAGAATTATACCCCATGTATCAGTAAGTAATGTGACAAGGCAGCTTCTTTATGCCTGATATAAATCAATGATTGCTGCCTTAATTTAAAGCTGAGTGATGATAAGATTCTGTGACTCAATAAATTTGGGCTTCTAATATTATGCAGAAGAACATAAAACCTGTTTGTGCATTATGATGTAGCAATAATGTATCCCTTCCTAATCACTGGCGTACCTATCTTTTCTAGCTTGCCTATAGCATGCGTAATAAAAAGTTTGCAAAATGTGTAGAAAGTGTAATTTTCATATACCTGCATTATGAATCCCTGCAGTTATTACAAAAAATACTAAAATCCTTAAACTATGAGGATAAAATACAATTTAGAGAGTACATTTTCTTATTATTGCCTTTGAAGATAGCACCAGTTGTCTGCACAGACCTATAAAATATTTTAAGGGCTGAAAGATACACCTTAATGCACTTATCTTTCCTTTCTTAATAAAAGATAAAACAACAACAACTCCCTGAATGATAAACAAACAAAAGCAAGCAATAACTTACTCCTTGCCTAAGTTGACCTCAGGTTTAAGAATCAAGGATTGCTTTTTGTTGGCTCTGGCATTAGCTACACTAAATCCTAAAGGGTATTCTCAGATGGTGTGAAGTTGGTCTAATTGTATTCAAGTGAAGTGACACTGATTTGCACTAGCTGCAGATCAGGGCCCTTCCAGGACTAACCACCTGCCCATGTTTCAGAATTAACTGGGGATAAGACTGATTGTTTTGTAACTGTTTAATAGAGGATTGGTTACCGATTAGTTCTTTTTGACCTTGTCTCTTTAACCTTGCGCAGATATCTCAGAGGGAGAAGAAACGGGAATGGAGATGGTGGAACAGGATGATAAGGAAGCTGTGATATTTTCTAGTGCAAGAAAATTAATCATGTAATATACATTCAATGTGAACTTTGTGATCTGTGGGTGATGTATGGATGTTTCATTTAGCTTTTCAGAAACACAGTCCCCTCAAGCTTACAGATCAGCTGGAAAAAGATACAGATTATTGCAATGTATCTAAGATAAGTGTGAGAGGGAGAAGGGTATTTTTCCCTATATTGGAATCACTTCACAAAGAATATTTTTAAGGGATTTCTTCAATGTAAATCATGCCATTCTAGTTCAAAGCAACAGATTCAAACAAACTTGCAAAATATACAAACTAGTAAGTTCAGGATACTAATTTAGATATGGTTGTTTACATTCTCACCCCATTTTGCTAAGTGTGAAATGTTGAAAGCAATTGTAGAGACCACAAGCATTTTGGTCCTGGCTTTAAGTAAAAGAAACAGTGTAAAAAAGGAGTTATTGCCTAACTTAACAACAGCTTTTGCAATGCTCGCGTTTTCTTTTCAACAGAAGCTTCATACACTTAAAAAAATCATTCACTGGTGGAATACGTTAATAAAATCTTTTTTCTTTTTTCTTTTTTTAAGCAATATAAGGGAATAAAGAACCTCATAAATATGCTTACAGCTAGTGTTTACGAAATCTGCTAATGATCTCACTAATGGAAGCTAGATTATGGAATGTATTTTGCATCAGGTTTATGCCCTGAGCAGCCATTTTACAAGGAGTCCATGATAGATGTTAATTTTTACTGTTGGATCTGCAGATTTTCAATTAGAAATATATGTTTTCTGCTGGGGAATGAATCTTTCAGTGGGTGCATTTACATGTACTGTTTTTTGGTTTTGCTTTTGGTGTTTTTTTTTTATTTATTTAATCTGTGAATCTTCTTTACACATGCACATTTCAATTACGAAAAAATTGTTCTGATGATTTCAAGCTTAAGTACATAAAACTCATAAAAGAATCCATGATACCTAGTTTCCATTGGTGTGTAATCCTAAAAATGTCAAGTGTATTTGTATGATAAGGTACTCTTCCCACTTTAAACACTGTTTTTGACCTACAGCAAGTCAAGTTTTGGATCGATGGCATAGATAAATAATCCTTTTCTTTTTTTTTAATGCAGTAGCAGAGTTAAACAAAATGACTCAAGTGAAATGTTCCAACTTGATATTTATATGATCCCACTAAAAAGAAAGAGATTATAGAAAGTGTTTGGGAGGGCAAAGTCCCTCACTGTAAGAGAAGATCAGGTTAGTGACCATCTGAGACATCTGAACATACAGAAGTCTATGGGACCTGACGAGATGCATCCCAGAGCTCTGAGGCAATTGGCTGATGCAGTTGCCAAGCCACTCTCCATGGTATTTGAAAAGTCAGGGCAGCCAGGTGAGGTCCCTGGTGACTGGAAAAAGGGAAACATTGCACCCATTTTTACAAAGGGTAGAAAGGAGGACCCTGGGAACTACTGACCCGTCAGCCTCACCTCTGTGCCTGGGAAGATCATGGAACAGATCTTCCAAGAAGCTGTGCAAAGGCATATGGAGGCCAGGGAGGTGATTTGAGACAGCCAGCACGGCTTCACCAGGGGCAAACGCTACCTGACCAACCTGGTGGCCCTCTATGATGGAGTGAGTACATCAGTGGAGAAGGGAAGAGCTACGAATGTTATCTATCTGGACTCCTGTAAGGTGTTTGACATGGTTCCTCACAACATCTTTCTCTCCAAATTGGAGAGATACGGTGCCAACAATATGCACTCTGAGCCCAGAAGGCCACCTGCGTCCTGGGCTATATCAAAAGAAGTGTGGCCAGCAGGTCAAAGGAGGTGATTCTGCCCTTCTACTCCACTCTTATGAGACCCCAACTGCAGTACTGTGTCCAGCTCTGGGGCACCAACTTAAGAAGGACAAGGACCTGTTGAAGTGAGTCCAGAGGAGGTCCAAAATATGATCAGAGTGCTGGAGCAGCTGTGCTTTTTGGACAGGCTGAGAGAGTTGTGGTTGTTCATCATAGAGAAAAGAAAGCTCCAGGGAGACCTTATAGTGGCCTTTCAGTACTTAAAGGGGGCTTAGAAGACAGACAGGGACAGACTCTTTAGCAGAGTTTGTTGCAATAGGACAAGGGTTAATGGTTTTAAACTAAAAGAGGGAAGATACAAGGAAGCAATTTTTTACACTGCTGTTTGGGAAATACCAGGTCAGGTTGCCCAGAGAGGTGGTAGATGTCCTGTCCTTGGGAACATCCAAGGTCAGGTTGGACAGGGCTCTGAGCAACCTGGTCTAGTTGAAGATGTCCCTGCCCATGGCAGAGGGGTTGGACTAGATGGCCTTTAAAGGTCCCTTCCAACCCAAACTGTGCTATGATTCCATTTTACAGCAGGTTTATTTAGAGACTGCAGGGCCCAATGTGGGTCCTGTGCAAGACAGTGAAAAATTTCCAATTAATTACAGTTACGAGAAGATCAGGTACAGAACAGCTAACCTCTATTAGATTTTATTGCTCACCTCTTGGGCTGTTTAAGATACACACTATCTTTCCATTTCCCTCTGCCCTCCAGGGTAAGTATTTGCAGTATTCACCCTTGATGAATAGCACATGCAATCAAGGACTATGACCCACGAACCTCTCTCACTGTGGTTCTGCTGTGAAAGGACCTTTGCATGCTGGGTTACAAAGCTATCATTCTGAGGACGTCAGCAGCACCCAGGTGGAGAAAGCGAGTTCCCAAGCAGAGGGAAAGATCCGTTGTGTTCTGACTCTGCTCTGGCCACAACAGCTCCCATCTCAATATTATATTGCAGTTTAATGGCAACACAAACAAATCTTGAGGACCTTATTCTGATTTCATGTAATTGAAGACTAAACTTTGGAGCTCAATTTAAGAAAAGGCTTTGACATTTCATGTTGCAGAGACTTAACCTCATTAGAAAAAGGGACATGATGAGATGTTGATGTCTAATACTAATTTTATTAAATATAAACCAAATTTATTAATTAAAATATAAACACTTCAATATTAAACTGTTAGGGTAGAAGGGAGTCACAGTCTGAAATCTAATGTGAAGACAGAAACAACAGGTTTCAAACTTCCCTGCATTATCCCAAGAATCCTGATCATTTGAATTTTGCTGTTTTGATGTTACTGCCAAAAAAATGGCATCTCTAATACAGTTAAACCCACAAAACAACTAAACCCATTAATTAACTTTTCACGACTGACAAGTGAGCCATCTCTTGGAAAAGTTACGGGTTTTGAAAATTTTGACAAAATCAAATAAGTAATCTAAAGATTTCAGGTTTTTTAACTCTGAATCCCTTCTTTTGCCTATCAATTGATTTTCATCCATGAAAGTAAATAAATGCTAGCCATTGGATTTTTTTTAACAGTTACTCATTACACATTCCTCATATACTTTTTACTAATTATAAAGTAAATATATTTTTGGAACAGATTTCCCATTCACCAGGTTATCACCAGAAATTTACAATCAGACCATATTCAAAACCAAATATTTATTTTAGTCTTCTGTGGTTCTTTCTTCTTAAAATATTGTGGCAGGCCTGGAAAATAAGGTGGTTTTTGAAAAGGAAGTATGAATGTAAAAACTATGCATACAGAATGAGATAAGATTAAACCTGCAGAAGACAAAGGTAATGGAATAAGAAACAATTCAGCTGGGATGCAAAAATCCTTTACATTGATAAGCGGTAAGGAAATAACTTCTGGGTGGATTTTTGAGATACATTTCCTATGTTAACCTTCTGAGACTATTTGAGGATGCAATGTTATAAATACAGCTAACAGGGTCCTAGGAAGTAACTATGTATTGTATTCATCTTCACCTATTTTAGTTTTCTCTCTTATGATCCTGCTCACATGTCATTTCTGTTCCTATATTAATTAAAAATTTGATCCAACCTTGGAGGCAGTTTGCTTGTCTCCCTCACTGTTGAAAGCATGCAGCTAATTTGTATGGAAAGTCAAAGAAGGAACATTAGAGAAACAGCTGAAAGAAGTGATGTTTAATTGTTGACTTTACCAGCTATCCAGAGGGGATCATGTGCAGATTCGTGTGAATTTTGTTTCGTATTGAAGAACAGCAAAATGCCACAAAACGCAAGTTTTCTATCTTCTGTTAACTCCTGTGTACTTTCCTTGGACACTGGACAAGAAGTACACACATGTTCCTAACAAATACTTTACATGAGAAAAAGAAATGCTAGATAATGCACACTAAAAGAATGAAGAAGATTGGAAGTGAAATGAAAATCTGCAAATTCCAATGGTAAATATGTGCTGGGGAGTTTACGCTTTTTCATAGTGTATCTATAAATTCTTCATCCTGACTTCATTAGATACCTGTAGATCTCCATGTATAATAAAGTCTCATGAACACCAACCTACATTTATGCTCAGTATTAAACTTTTCTTTCTTAAAATAATCCCAGCCATTCACTGAAGGATTCCTTTGCCACAGAAAATCTACCAATACATATTTTTACAGGATGACTCATTGATTTATCTTCCTGTATTTAATGTATTTCTTGTGTGGAATCTGCACAGCAATTAGCTGCTGGGTTTCTGACTGTCTTCTCTTTCAAGTTTTCCTTTTAAGGACTCCCTTCAGCCTTAGTTGGATTTAATGTGTTTCTTTATAAAGCTCTTAAGCTGCAGATATGAAGGGAAGACTTAACATTATCATAGTACGTTCTGTCTGTCTTCTTTCAATAAATCCAATCCAAACATGTATGGGAAAGTAACTCTTAGCATCATCAGTGACATAACAGACTAGTTTGGACATATATGTATTTTTTAAAACTCAAGAGTTCGAATTTCCACATATATTTATGCACGCCTACATGCATATACACAGTCAATGATTAGAGGTCAGACTGATGAAATTGCTACAAGATATTTTTAGTTATTTCAGTGTGTATTACAGTGGAGATGTGGTTAAATGGTAAGTTATATTTTTTTCTAAAGGTATTCACTTAAAAAACTTGTAGTTTTTCAAACCTACTGAATGTTCATAGTTCTGAGTGATTTCAGTCTGTATATTCCTTCAGAAAATCACGCCAAACATTCATCAATCCTGAGGTGACAACAATTCTTAGGCTTCTCTAAAATGTTTAGTAGAAAAAAGTTACAGTGAAACCTTTTTATTGTTGATGTGGTTGGGTTGACCACATATCTCCCAATACAAGTGTGTCCTCTTGATGAAAAGAAGCAATGTGGCATGGGAATCCGTAATAATAGTGCACTATAGCAAATGGGAACATGTCCTAGAGAAGAGGGTGACAATCCAAGGCAACCTAACTGTTGTTCCCAGATCCACTACAACGATATATATCCAATTAACTGTTTTGGAGGACTGCAAGTACTTCAAGTTGATGCCTTAATTTTTATAAGAAACTGAAATTTTTACAGAAAATCAAATTTTTAGATGGAGGTATAAAACATATAAAACTATATAAAAATGACAAACACAATTTCCATTGCCTATTTCTGAGGGTTTTGGGGGTGAGGGGAGGTGTTTGATTTTTACCACAGTACCAGAGTTTGATGCATATAGGAAAAAGTAGAGTAATATATTCTTAATCTAACAAACATACATGTTCAAAGTCATCTTTTATAAGAGAAATTGTACAGCATAGGCAGATATGCATGGATAACTCCATACATAAAGTCCTCAATTAGAAACAGGTGTTCAGGAACCTCAATAAAGTCAGCTCTCAGGTAAACGTGGTTGGAGCTGTGAAGAAGCGGACAGAATGCACCAGATGGAGAAGCAGCTGGTTTATGTGTAGTAGGAGAAAGGTGTTTTGTTCTTCTGCTTGTTTTAAACTCTTTATATATTTCATGTGTGTGTGTGTGTAACTAAATATTTAAGAACGTGCACTGAATAATAAATGTTTCAGAAGGCATACTTCTTAATAAAAGACCTTTTGTTTTGCTGGACAGGAATCAGTTTCAGTTGTCTACATGCCCTCAAGTGCTTCCTGTGGATCTGTGCCCAACACATACCTTTGTTATTTCTGATACCTCCTGGTGTTCAAACAGCACTAGAAATAGAAAATATTTACAAGGACGGATGTATTCGGCAGCCATTGTTTGGTCAGGGGATATAATCAGATGGAAATGTCCATTTCCTCCCTGATTAGGGACTCTACAGTTACATTATATACTCTGTCCCTTTATCTCATCTTTGACAAAAACAGAGGACATCATCATTATCATATACTAAGGGTCACAACTCCTATGGATCACAGCAATGTAGATATCCGTAGGTCTGAACATATGAACCTATAAAACAGATAGAATGTACCTGCATCAGGAAAGTGTAACGATCTCTGCTGAGTCGGTGCAATATCTGCGGCAGGAGGAAAACAGAGAGAGAACAGTTAATAATAAAATGGTGAAGACTGAAGACGTGCTTTACTCTTTACATAAATGCAATTGCCATAATCCAATTCCAAGAGGCTGGCAAGACAAAATATTTCAGAATTGCTGCGACAAATGCCCTGAAGCTTGCAACTTCATGTGCCTGACATACATCATTAGTGTGAGCGGGTATCTCTATGTAACAATTAAGGAAATGTGCCAGAGAAGTAGGCATCTGGGTCTGATATTGCCAGGGAAAGAAGACTGCCTGCTTAGCTGTAGTATACTTAACGTTGCAAGACAAAGTTGTTCATGATCTTGCAGATTGGAGGCCATCTGGAAGAGGGCTGTGAGTGAACAGATAATTAATCAAGTTGAGAAATATTTCCACTTTATGGAAGCCATCGCCCTTTGCAATGAAATCTAGTTCCATCGCAGGTGGGAACAAATATAAATGTACACTGAACAGTGAAGGTGGAAACCCAGAGCCAAGCACATTTGCTGGGGAATGGAGAACTGAAATCCTGGCAAGAGAGCCATCAGCTTCAGCAGACACGGGCTGCACAGGCAGGCATCGTTTGTCATGAAATTATAAACAGACTTGAGTTTATAAGGTGACTGAGCCCTATGTTTCGAAGCAAACAGCTGCTTTATTTTAAGAAATTAATGTTTTCTATCTGTCTACCTGCCCTTCAGTGATACATTCCCATTTCCCAAGCAGAGGGAGGAGAAATGAACGCCAAGCCAACTCTAAAAACAAGGTATGTAGTTTCCTGTGAAGGGAGAGGGCTGGCAGCAGCACAGTGACTCTGGTCTACAGCAGTGTTCTGGAAAACCCGTCTGTCTGCAGATGCTGCCATGGTGTGGCATGATGCCCTGTTTTGGGCAGTTAGCAGACGATGGCGGAAACTGTTTCTTCTAGAAGGAATCATCAACATCAGCTGCTGCAGTGAGTAGCTGGGCTCTTCTACTATTTTTTACTAGTTTCTTCCCTCAGCTGCTTCTTTGCCCTTCTCATCTTCCAGTGCAGAAGTGACTCAATGGTAGCCAAGCCCTTGTCACTGTGGCAATAAAATTCGGCTTTGTGCTTCCTGCTTGGAAATCTCTGCACCATTTCTGAGCGAGTTGGTAAGTGCCTTGCAGTGATCAGCACTTAGGTGTTTTAGCACAATGCCTCCTGCAGTTACGCTTTCAACTAAGACTTGAGGAATAGGCTGAGCTGTGATATTGTAACCTATTTTATTTTGCAAGAGAGCAGCTGGGGGACTGAAGTATCTTAATAGGTCACAGGGCCGCTGTTGAATATGTTAGATCACATAAGCTGGACCAGAAAAAAGTCAAATAAATTACATATTTGGCAGCCCTAAGGCACTCGATGTAAGCATCACTTTTTTTTATATACTAAAATATTTGCAAACTATGTTTTGGCATTTTTAAATTTCTATGTTTGGAATTTTCATTTGAGTAGTTTTTCTGTTAATTAAATTAATTTAAAGTCCAAAACCATACTTAAATATCAAGTCAAGCAACCCATTGCTTGTGCCATAGAGATTTTTTGAATTTGCAATTTAAAATGTTGACATTCCACATTTGTTCCAGGCCAGTGTTATTTTTTTAATTTCAGAAGAGCTAATAAACTAGAAAATCAATTTCCTCCCCTAATAGAGGACACTATGAGGAGCACTGAAGGAAAAAAGAGAAAGAGGGCATCTGTTGGCTTTTTAAAAAGTCTTCTAGCTTGAGCTAGAATGCTCCCACAACTGGCACAGAAGTCATGGATGCCACTGATTTTCATGCTTCTTTGAGCTTTTAATGTGATTGTACACAAGCAAATGCGAGGGCAATAAAACACACAAACTTCATTGAAAGTTTCCTATTTAACTCTGGTATTTCAAAGGAAGTTAAAGAAGTTGTCAGTAATGGGGAATAATGTGAAGGGCCTCGTGTCTAGTACATGAAACATTTAGGGAATCTTCTCTTTTTTAAAATGTCAGGTTTTGGTTAAATATAAGGAAAATGTGCTCTGGGATCTGCCCTATTTCACACTGAGTGCAGTAATGGAACACATGCTCTTCTTATTTATTATAAGCAGGAAACCCAACAGATCATTTCAGACACAGAGAAATGCCTGTAATTTTTGACATTTTCTGTACCATGCTCCAATGTTTATGATCTTTTCCTGAAGGAATATTTATCTTAGAAACCATCACAGAAAATCACAGCCCTCAAAAATCAAAGGAAAAGACACGGATATGAAAAACTGAAGGCACAGTGGTATATTAAAAAGGAAGTAAAAGTAAGTGAAGTAAAAAGAGCTTTTCATTGCTAATTAAAAAACTTCCACATTTAAAGGCCAAGTAATGGAATCTCTACTGATGAGGAAATGTGTATGTATGAACAGACACAAAGAAAGTAATTATATGTCTTGTTATATTTCATCTAATTAAGAATTATGATGACTTTAAGGTATGTGTTTAGGAAAAAAAAATGTCTAAAAAATCCCTGAAGTATGTACTCTGACCAATGCATTAGATCCAGCACAAATGGAAGCTTTTCTGTGGTCCTTGTGTAAATTAGCTCACAAATACAGAACAGACCTGAACACTGTTCATTCTTTGTGCAAGAATAACTTACAAAAAGAAAGCTGCTGAAATACATATTAACACAAAACAAACAACATACAGCATAAAATTTCAATAAAGGAGAAACTGTGTTGTAAAAGAGATTATCTCCTGCTATAAAAAAAAATCAGTATGTCATTCACTGATCTATACAGAAAAATATGTGAGTATATATGGGGTTTGGCATTTTTAATCACTTTCTTTTATAATGATAATATTTTTCACTTCATTAATTAAGTCCATACCTGTGGTGTAGTGCTAACAGAAAAAGCAGGAGGAAAAGAGTAACAACTGGGTGGCCGAAGGCTATTTTACACTCACTGCACGTTCTCTGCAAGTGGGGAAAACTCTGGCCATCTGAGTTTAGTCATGTTGCAGAGCCAGGGCAAAATACATGCAGCTTAGGAGATAATCAAGATTAACGACTAGCAATGTACAAGTGCAGGTTTTTTGTGGGTGGTTTGTTTGTTTACTTGGTACTTTTTCTCTTCATTGCATTTTTTAATTATTTTTATTTTTTTAACTGATTCATTAGGAAGTGCAAGTTAGATGAATGGACAGTGGGATGGATTGAAAACTGGCTGGCAGATAGAGCTCAGAGGGCTGTGATTAGCGGCACAGAATCTAGTCGGAGGTCTGTAAAAAGTGGTGTTCCCCAGGGTTCAGTACTGGGTCCAGTCTCCTGGTCAGTATATTCATCAGTCACCTGGACGAGGGGGCAGAGTGTACCATCAGCAAGTCTGATGATGGCACAAAAGTGGGAGGGGTGGCTGACACACAAGAAGGTTGTGCTGCCATTCAGCACAACCTAGACAGGCTGGAGAGCTGGGCAGAGAGGAACCTAATGAAGCTCAGCAAAGGCAAGTGTAGGATTCTGCATCTGGGGAGGAATAACCCCACGTAGCAGTACAGGTTGGGGGTGACCTGCTGGAAAGCAGCTCTGTGGAAAGGGACCTGTGAGTCCTGATGGACAACAGGACTGAGCCAGCAATGTGCCCCTGTGGCCAAGAAGGCCACTGGCATCCTGGGGTGCATTAAAAAGAGCGTGGCCAGCAGGTGGAGGGAGGTCATCCTCCCCCTCTGCTCTGTCCTGGTGTGGCCACATCTGGAGTCCTGTGTCCAGTTCTGGGCTCCCCAGTTCAAGAAGGACAGGGAACTGCTGGAGAGGGGACAGCAAAGGGCTACAAAGATGATTAGGGAACTGGAACATCTTTCTTATGAGGAATGGCTGAGGGACTTGGGTCTTTTTAGTCTGGAGAAGAGAAGACTGAGGTGGGATCTCATCAATGCTTATAAATACTTAAAGGGAGGGTGCCAGGAGGAGGGGGTCAGTCTTTTCTCAGTGGTGCCCAGTGACAGGACGAGAGATAACGGGCACCAGCTTGGACATAGGAAGTTCCATCTAAACATGAGGAAGAACTTCTTTCCTTTGAGGGTGGCAGAGCACTGGAAGAGGCTGCCCAGAAAGGTGGTGGAGTCTCCAACTCTGGAGACATTCCAAACCCACCTGGACACCATCCTGTGCAACCTGCTGTAGGTGACCCTGCTCTGGCAGGACTAGATGATCTCCAGAGGTCCCTTCCAACTCCAGTGATTCTGCGATTTGCAACTTATTTTATCTGGGATAGCCAAACCTTCTCAAAAGACAAAATTAAAATTCAGTGTGCTTAGAAAGTCTTCCATCTTGCTTTGGAGAAAGAGGTGACCCTTAAGAGATCCTTTCTCTTACTCATTTATGCTTTCATCATCTTTGTAGCAATGCTATTTTATCAGTGATAGTACTCCCTCTGACATCTGCTACATAAATGAACAGCATCCTTTCCTAAGAAGTGGCCAGCCAGTTGTGAAATATGCTCTGGAAAGGTCAGAGCAGAATTAAAGCTCTGGTATTTTGCCATTAGCTTGGTGCAGGGTCAAAGTGTTCTGGAAAAGTACTTTCCAGTGAAACTGGATGTGGTCCCTGTAGGAGAGGTGTGAATAAGCCTGATCTTCCCAGTAACCCATCCTTTCCATAACCTCTCCAGAGATTAGTGGCCGTTGTGGTAAAGGACAGCTGTGTTTGTGGGACAGATGGTTGTGCTCTGGCAGCTCAGGGACCTGGTTTGTGTCCCGTGGCTAACACAGGTGGCAAGTCTTGTAGCACAACATAATTCCTTCATGCCTTAACATCCCTCTCTGGGGCATTAGGGTGTGTAAGAGCACACCTTGCTTCCATCCACCGCTCAGAATTTACCTTTAGGATTAGCAATAATTGTGGGGTTATCTAGCAATGGCACCCCAGAATTTAGATGTGCACATGTATGCGGGAGTGTGTGTATGTGTGTGTGCATGCAGAGACGCAAGGAACTTTCACAGCCTTAGGAACAAGGAGAGCATACAGTAAGGCACCAGATTCCTCTTTCATTCACTAACCACCTTTGGATTCCGTTTGCATGTGTGTTTACCACCTTGCAACACTGGGTAGATGCTCCTTGTTTCTCTAATAGGGTCAACGTGATTTTTTAGTATGAAAAACAAAATATTAAAGAAAAGGTAAATATAAGCAGGCGAGCTTGCTTTTGCACAACTAATAAGAAATTACTTTCTCTTGCTAAGGAATATAATATCTTGATAGTGGAAAATGGAAGAACATTTAAGGCCTGCTTAATGAAAAAATTAATTACCTGATAACATTTTTGCATAGTTGCAGTTGAAGAGCACAAACTGTACCATTTCTATATTTATCAAACTGCCTTCTGTCCTGCATATAATAAAACTTGACCACAGTTACGAATACAAAAATAAATTAAAAAGTAGGTGAGTTAATTTATAGGGAAAAACCAATAGATTTCTGATAACTTTTTGCTAAATCCAAAATCCTTTCCTCTAAGTGTGAATTTCTTAGTTAATTGCGGAGTTGTGTGAGAGCATGAGTATATGCATGTCAGTTACACACTGCACCGTGTGATGTGTTTGATATATGCCATGAAGACAAAATGCATTATTCTTCTTAAGAATTCAGTACAACAATATTATGTGTTATATTGGATGTATAGTATCACTATGGTGTATAACACTCTGTTAATAGAGCAATAGGAAAAATAAAGCTCCTATTACAAACAGCCCTTACTGAGTTCTATCACCAGCATGCTGGTTGGTAACACATGTCAACAAGAACAGTATGTCCAAATAAAAAGCTTAATATGGCCATTACCTCAGCATGAGGTAAAAGACAGTTTGAATGCTTATAAAGCTTTAGGAAATATTAGATATGAATAAAAAAACTGCACCTGAACTTCACAGACAGTGAAGGTCCTTTGTGACCTATAAATGCATGTCTTTACAGTATGCAACTCTGAGGAAAGTTTTCCTTGCAGGGATTTCCTACACACTTACAAAACCAAAGTAGGTAAAAGCATTAGATGCTGGGAATGAAGGCTTCTTGGGGATTTTTTAGTATTTTAACATCCAACTTGAAAACATAGACAAATGCATTTGGTGAAGGCAGTTGCCCCTATGGGAACAGTCAAATTAAAGATAGGGGTGATTAATAAAACAACAAAGGTATTTGTAGTCATGCCACAGCACTGGCTAGATACTCATGAGGCCCTTAAGTATTATACCCATGTGCTATTGAGGGTCTCGAGCAGGCAGTAATTCTCAGGACACAGGCTCCCTCTCTGCAACTTTTCACTTCTCACCTGATTCCCAGGACTACTGGTGGTACCCGGGCTCCACAATCGGTCATGAATCTGCTCTCCCAGAGTGTTTAGGTGGCCTGGATTTACGAGGCACTCTCCAGGGCTTCTGTTAGTTGAAAGAAGACAACCAGATTTTCTAAGAGACTTTAACCACAATTGCTCTTTACTTTAAATAGCACAGAAAATAGTCATAGCCAAAATAATAAACATATTCCGTATGGTTTTGTCTGTCAGGAAATTGGTCAGCTTTTAGGAATTGAGTCAAAGTCCTCTAGGAGTCTTTTGTGCCTGGTACACCATTTCTCCCCTAAATCATAGAACCAGAGATTCTCATCTGTGTATTGATTACCCCTTTATTGCTCTGTTCAAACACCCAGAGGGTAAAAGACACTTTATTTTATAACTCTTACATATACCATTGTCTTATGATCCTCTAGTCAGCCTATTCAGGTAATTAAGTTCGTTCCTTATAGGCTGGCTACCAGCCCCCAAGGCAGAATAAGACTGATTTATCTCCTGGACTGCACAGATAAATCTATTCAAATGTCATTGAGCCCAGATAGTTCACCCTTCCAACCTAGACCTGGTAGTGTGCCACGCATTAGTCCATTGGCTACCTTTTCCTCCATCCCAGAGAGTAACCTGGAACTGAAGTTAATCCCTTGAAGTCCGTTAAGCAACGAAGATCACACAGTTAGACTAAGTGACACTTAATATTTCATAAAAATACTGGAAAAGAAATCCCCTATGGTCTCCAACAGATGACATTTGTTGGAATAATTTATGCCTCAGCTTCTGAAGTTGTTCAGTGGGGAGAGGTCTGCCTGCATGAGATTTTCAACATGTTTTGTCTAATTCAGACATCTTTAAACATTCCTCAAAGGCTCCAGGTTTGCCTGTGAGCCCGTCATTTCTGCAGGATTTGGGAGTCCAGTGGTAAGTAATGAATTATTATAGTATAATCAGCAGTGAGAAGTGCCGTCTTAGGCTTTTTCTTTTCACCATGCTTGTACTAGCTGTGTTGTAAGGAACTGTGAACTAATTTACATTTCCAGCTCTTTCTGGGATTGTGTTTTCTATAAAGTTCCATTCGGCTTTTAAGTCTTAGCATTCCTTCTCTCCCTCTACATCCTTTTCCCTAGTACTCATTTTATCTTTTGATGAGGCAGATCAGGCAGCCAGCTTGCTGTGACAGGAGGGTTAGTAAATGTTAAGGGTCTCAAAAAGACATTTGGGCTCTGAGAAGAGCCTGGTGGCGACATGCTTGTAAGGAGTTGGGCTACCATATGAGTCTTTCTGTCTTCATCAGTGTCCCTGCAGAAGTGTGCGACGAGTGAAAGAGTAAACTGTGTGACACAACCTGAATGACTTAAAATTACAAATACTCAGGACATCAGATGTGTGTTCCCATGATCGAAAATGGCCCATAATGTGGAATTTTGCTTCAGAGATTATTCAAAATGCTGAGTAGGAACCCTTGAACGAAGAGATCTGTTGTTGTAGTACCTGCACATTATGAGGTGCCTGTTTGAACCCTGTCCAAACCCTGATTTTATTTGGTTTGAAATTTTGGGAAGCAGTAGCAAAATGTGGTTCTGGAGTATATTTTGGGAGTCATGAAAATGAAAACACATATCTGATGTTTTAATCTTTGGAAGAAATCCTGGCTTCATTAAAATTAATAGTAACATTTCTGTTGGCATCGATGATGCCAGATTTCACTTTTTCTTGTCTTTCACTTTTTCACAGAAGATGTGGTGTTTTGATGTATTTAGGGTCTTGTTACATAATATCCTGCCTGCATAGAAAAAGTTTAATTTTTAATTTGAAAAATATTCTGTCTGCAAGGACATAAGAAGTACACAAGGATCAAAGTGAGAGGTATTTATCTGGATATTTTTCTTCTCCGTTGACTTTGAGCACTCTGTGGAAAGCAGAAGGGATAAATAAAAGGCAGCTTGACTTAAGACACAGTTGATTTTGATTTTTTAATATCTAAATGTGAGGCACCAAATGTTTGCAGTCAAAACCAGACTTGTTCCAAACTGGGAGAAAAATTACAGTAAATAATGTTAAATAATTCTGGCTATTTGCATGAATAAAGTTAAAAAATGCTGAATAATAGGAGAAATGCTTTATTATTTTCAAGGCTTTATTTAATGAAGAACTTATAGCAGAGAAGAAATATTGAATTGGGAACACCTACTATCTTGGGCTACTGAACCAAAGGAGAAGATCAGTGGCAAAGTTTAACTCTAGCTTTTCTGACGCAATTATATCTGAAAATATAAATTTTTCTGTTTTCCTCTCACCCACTTTCTTCCTCTTACATTGGTCAGGCTGTTTTATCTCATCTTCAGTAGATCTTGGCGAGACTCCAGGACCACCCACAGGTTATTCTGAATTCAAGAGAACAACTTATTTTCCTCACAAAGAAACAACATTTTCTAAAACTGAAATTTATTGCTTCATTATTTAGGAATCAAGAACTCTAAATGGGAAATTCTGAAAAGATAAAGCAAAGACAGGAAGAAGGAATGTGTTGCCCCTAATTAATTTGATTTCGGAAAGGGAAAATAGAACCAGATAATGTTTAGGAGAATTGTCTAAGACTCCCAGCCCTAGCAGAAATTCTCTTCCCAGGTTTATAGGAGGGAGTAATGTAACTAATTCTACATGAATTTGAAAGAAGAGGAAGAAACTCATATTTTAACCCCTCTATGGGAGGGTCCAAGAGGGTAAATTCTTTTGAAACTTGTGAGAAAAAAAAGAGACACCAGATAGACATGATTCACCAGCTTGGAGAATATCCTCCATGAATGGCCCTAGTGAGTTTTTGTGCTCACCAACTAAATAAAGAAGAAAAGAAGTGGATAGCATTGAAAATAAAATAGGCAGAAGTAAAGGTAAGAAGCAAAACCACTCGCATATAATTTTCTTATATATTAAGCAACAGTACTGGCATATTGACAAGTAGTAGGAATACATGGAATATAAGCATGAAAATGCTAAAAATACACAAGTTTTTTTCTTGTAGCTAATTCTTGCTGCTTTTAGTTCAAGACTGCCACTTAAAAGCATGAACACTCTATGCCTCAACGTAAGTAGGAGTTTCCTGCAAAACAGTGTGCTTATCATGCAGTACGTCAATACTTGTCTAGCTCCGTGTCCTGCTTGGCTGGTTCATAAATCAGCTAATATGAACTGAAAGGATGTGGCAGCTGGTATAATTTGTAGAGAATATTTTTCTTTCTGGAAAAGTAGAGGCAGAGGTGATATGCAGTGCACACTACCTAGCTACTGAGCAAAATTTGTTGGGTGATGTAAATTTGAGTACACTAGTACTATAATCACTTGCATGTAATGTAATCCCCTACCTGCTCTTCTCTCAAAACTTGGCATTTAGTCTGGAAGGGTGAGGGAAATGTGTTGGAACTACAGATGATCTCACCCTGAAGACCTAGAAGTAGGCAACACCATTGCCCTAGCTTGCTGCTGCGGGCAGGCCTCTGGGTGGGAGCTTTTTGATGCTGATCCTCAAACATTCAACCTTCACCTCTCACTTTTTCTGGCATATGAGACAGCTTCTAACACTGTTGGTGCACTGAGTACAGAAACAGCGGCTTTCATGGGTGAAGGTCCCAGCAGCTCAAACAAATGGCTGGATCTGGAGTCTCCGACTCTGGAGATATTCCAAACCCGCCTGGACGCCATCCTGTGCAACCTGCTGTAGGTGGACCTGCTCTGGCAGCAGGGTTGGACTAGATGATCTCCAGAGGTCCCTTTCAACCCCAGTGATTCTGTATCTGCTCACTTTCATTCTGTGATTAGAGCAACAAACTCACAGGTATGACATAGGCTGTCAGGTTATACACCTGCCCTTGGCAGGGAAGGTTTATGGCTAACATCTGAGAATGAGGTTGACTATTTGGCAACAAGGTGAATGTGGCCAGTCCTTCTCTCAGGGGTTGGCTTATGTCTGAGACAAGGCTAAGAGATGATCCTACTCCCCCCAAGCTGACTGGGGGGACATGATGGCACTTGGGACAGACTGGACATGGCACAAAGGACGCAAGTGCTGAGAACCCACATTCCTATTTAGACAGGACCAAGCCATCAAGGCCATCAGCTGATGCAAGTCAGTGTTGCTCCATTAATTGCAATCTAACTCTGTGCATTTATGAGCTGTGGGTTCAGTTTTAAATCCTGCTATATCCTGAAAAGTAAAATGGGATGGAAAGACAGGTGGGTCATTGGACCTCAGACTAAACTTCCAAGGGCAGATGAAACGTAGTCAAATGAGCAAGCCCAGAATAAGAGAATCGTCTTGCTCAGAGAGAGCAAAGACAGCTGATTTAGAGAAAATGCTGTACCTGACTTGAGTTCAAATCTTTGTGTTTAATTCAAATCTTTCATTTCAAAGCAGAGCCAGGCAAACAGAAAGGTATAAGGTACAAGCTGGAATTTATGAAGTTAGATTCATTTTAATCCACATAATACACCTGCTAGATGAATAATGCTTCAGATACTTTAAGTAAATTTGATTAATTAAGCTGCCTAATGACATTCTACTGTTTCTTATAACTCCAATTTTGTTTCAGAGCTAATAGGAGAAGAGCAGAGAACTGAGACACCGTCTCTCATCTTGGCTATAATACAAATCAGTTACAAGTGCAACATGGAACTCAAAGCCACACAGCTGATTTACAATTATGCAAGCAAGCACTTCGCCTAATTGTATAATGATACCTAAATTACTGAGGTACAGTGACATTCACTTGTTATGCTCAAGGATACAAGTAGCAAAAAAAATATGTCAAAATGTATAATTTTAGTGTGCAACTGGACACAGAGCTGAAAGAGAGATAATAACTCCTTAATTAGTGTCAAACTGAGCTGAGTTGTCTCTTCTGGCCATTACAAATTAAACACTAGCAAACACTTACCAGTCATTACTTTTCTTTTTGCACACTTCAAAGCCAGTCGCCTACGGAGGTGCTTTAAATGTAATTATTATTACATAGTGGAACTCAAACCACCTACTACTCTTATTTTATTTTTTTTTAAATCAAAAAGTAGTGCTTCATCTCACCTCCTACTTGTGTGCACATTTCTGTTTATGCTTTCAAAGAATCATTTCTCAACTGGCAGCATTCTTTCCTCTGTGCTATTGGTCTCCACCCATGACAACAGCCCCTGTACAAACAACATATAACTTTAAGAAAAAGATGATAATACCCCAAACACTGTACATTTTTTTGTTACATACAGTTTTTCCCAAGTAAAATTATAGTACCTTTTTTCCTATAATTTTGTTGTAAGGTAAAAAAAATAACAGTTTCTCGCTGAGAAATCTTGAGGGTCTAAAGCCCATGAATCTGTTGGCAAATTTCGCTATGATCATAGAAGAAGATCAGGAAAAAATAAAGAAGTGTATTATCATTACAGCAAATGATGTATTTTGGAAAAAAAATTCTGGGAATGGAAAGTGCTAACAATATCAGAAAAATAATATAAAACTAAAATCTTTTGATTACTGTGAAACCTCCTGTGTCAGAAAGCCTGCATCTCATCTTTTAAGTTTAACCTTTTCCTTCTGATCTGTGAATAAACCTAATTTTTTCAATATTCTTTTGCAGATTACCCCACCAGGAAAGGTCCTGTGTCCTGATGAGGAGGAAATAATTGTTAACTGCACAGAACAAAACAACTCTTCCATTGCAACTGTTCTAATTAGAAGTGATCAGGTAATGAATTAGATGCAGAAGCAAACAAGCTGTGGAGCATTCAAATGAGCTGTTTTCTCAACTGGATTCAAAGCCATCAACAGCTGAATGAAAATGTGTTTTCCCAAACCAGGTGCATAGGCATGGAGCCCTCAGAATATAAAAAATATACGAGGGGTAGTTGCTTAATGGTTCAAGGCATCTGTCTCCTCCTGAGCCAGAAGTCCCATGGTGACCAACAGAGGTGGGTGCTGCTGGCTGGCTATGAGTCTACAGAGGGAGGGAAGACAACAAACAAAGAGGTATATTGATTAAGGATATCTTTTCTTTATCCATTTCTGCCAGATTTTGTATAAAACTCTGGCAGATGGTGAAGCTTGCCTTGCCAGTGTGTAACTTAAGAGCACCCAGCAATATAAACAGGGTTTATCCTACCATAAAGGTAAACTGTGTCCTATGTTCCCTCAGGGTTCAATAGCACTTAACTGGTGCCAAATGACACTGTTTGTACCTAACTGGATGTTTGATGGTGAAGGAGAAGTAACAGATAAAGAGAACGTAACAGGTCATTTTCCTACGGTGTATTGCCGTCATGTGTAGGCTTGGTTGTTTTTTAGTAAAAAGAAGGTGCTTGTGTCAGTAGGAACACTCAAAGAATAAGTTGCTTTGAGAAAGGAATCAGCATCTGGCTCTGTTCTAACTAACATAACCCACGAAGAAATGGCTGTCATGAAGCAAACAGATGTGCTTAGAAAACTGAAGCCAAATTCTCATCAGACCTATGCAACTCTATTAGCTTCAGCAGAGCTATATGGGAGTAAGTGAGTGAAAATTAACTTTGGATCTTTGCTACAAACAGTTCAGATACTTGTGTGGAATTCTGGATAAGTTTGGCTCTGGCTTAAATAGTATACAAATCCACTATGTAAAGCAGAAAAGAGTTTAGCCATTTGTTAGGGAATAGCTGCATATGAACACCCGTCTGTTACTATCCAAGTCTAAACACAACTGTGTTTTGTTGATGTTTTAATTCATGTGTACTGCTGTACTGTGCCACAGCAATCTCCTCCAAATTGTTACTATAATTAATGAGAGTACTATGGTTTTAGGTTTGAATCAGGGACCTGCTATTTGAATGATAGTACCAACTGATTTGGAGTCAGTAATATCATCTGATGCTGTGCACGAGGAATGTGCCCAGCTGGAGAAGCTTTGAAGCAGACTGAGTAGGAGAGTGAAGTTCTGTAGTATAATTGGTTTGGAAATAAAGACTGAGTCAAAGATGTTATCACACTTAATCATTTCTGTTGTATTTTTATTATGCATTATTGAAATCTAGAGGAAAAGCAAAGACAAGTGTTCCCCCAGGGACAGATTCTGCTGTCATTCTTGCTACAAAGCCTTTATAGACTTTTGCAGGCATTTCCAGTTAAAAGAGATGACAGGATAAGGAATTGCTCTGTCTGTGATCTGTGCACGGTGACAGGCGACAGAAGAGTTAACACCAGAACCCTCTTTCTGTGGAGATAATGCTGATTCAGCCACATCACTTCTGCATTATCAATAAACAGCTTAACGGTGTTGAAATCACACATGATGTTTTCCTCTTGCCTCTACCACAAGGCAGTAGGGACCACCCAACTCAGCATTTCGGTTGTGTTGAATGTATGCGCATTTGAAAAGTCATGAAAAAATTTAACATGAAATGCATTTCAGAACACAGGCTTCTATGATAATGATGCTTGGGAACGCTGTAATGGGATGAGTGGTAGATGGTATGAGTGAGTGGGAAACCACTTTCAGCAATATACTCTGTTATGAAGAGGTAAGTCTGAAATGTCAGCCTGTGAAATCCAGAAAATAACCAAAACTTTTGGGGCCAGATACTGAAACAGGCTGGGATTTCAGAATAGAAGCCGATGAAGATGACAGGGACTGAGAAGACAACAGCAACAGAAGATGAAGCAAAAAGCACAATTCCTTTACAAAAAAAATTCACTGTATTAAAACCAATGATAGATAGTACATTGTTAATAAATGAACAGTCAAAACAAAGGCATAAATCACACTTTCCGTTACTATATGATTCATGTGTGTGTTTCAAGTATCTCTTGCTTATAAAGGCAATATCCTTCAGTGTTAGAAACTATAAGAAAAATGAGAGAGGAAAAAAAAAAAAAGGGGATGTGACATTGCAGGAGCACCATATGAGAAACAGTACCTAATCCAAACACCACCAGACAATTCAAAAGTGGCAAAAGCATCGGGCATTTAGGCCCTTTTTTTGGACAGTAAATCTGAAAAAATATAACAGTTCAGACTGTAAATGCACCAGAAAAAAAGTTCTATAACCCTTGAAAATCTAACAGAAAAGGTAGGGAGACATTTTCTTTTAGGTGACTCCGAAGTACAGTTGGGAAGCTGTCCTTGTCACTTAGAGAGGCTACTGCTGTTGCAGCGATGAGGATGAGCCTCCCACGGAACTTGCCTTGGCCAATGTTAAGAGCCACATATCATTCTCTGCTAAAGGATTGAATGAGCTTTTCAGGTGGAAGGAGGATCTGATTTATATCAGCAATGTTGTAGTAGTGTAGCTGTAGCTGCTGTGGTCTGAGGCTATAAGTTAGCCTACCAGCTTCTCTTCCCCTGCTACAGCTATAGCAGATTTGTCTAAGAAATGTACTACTTTTCCTGACAAACTTTGCATGCTCTAGATCAGCCATGCAGTGGTTGCCTTATATTTGCAAACACTAGTTGTATTTAATCATGCAAGAAAGACTAATTCCCTGCTACTCTGGGACAGTTATACATCTCAACTTTTGCGATGAATTATGTGCTTACTGTAACAATTTTCATATCCTCTTTCTGAATCAGTTTGTGCTTTAATGACCACACAGACTGCTCTTTATGTACATCTTCCTTCTCAAGGAGTCTGTGGGGAGGCTTTGTAGTTCCACATCTGTTTTTACACATTCTTCTCTTTCTGTTTCTCTTTCATACCAAAAGAACATATGCATCAAGGAAAAAAAAAAGCAGCAAAAAAAGAAATCCTTTTATGTCTCTTTCTCCCTCTCTCTTCTAACTCCCTCTTCACTGTTTTTATAAGATTCAGAATTCTTACCATCCAGATGATCCAACCTTGTCAATACTGGCATTCTGACAATTTTTTACGTATATATATATATACACACACACATGTCTCATGGATTCACTCCCTGGTCTTGTTCAGATTTTGTAAATAGATGAAATGCTCTTTTCTGCAGGAAATCGTGATGTGAAATGAAAATGCATTTATCTATGCCACGTAAAATGGGATTTACCTGAGAGGTAGTGGACTTCTGCCCTATGAACCCACCTCTGACTATGTTCAGGACAGCAATCTTTCCGGCAATGTGACAGTGCGTTATGCCACAATGGAGGTTTCCTTAGTGATACTACATGTGCACCCAAACCTATTTCTACTGTCTGAAACAGCTTCTAGATGAAACGTTAATGACATTTTAGCTTGCTTTACAGAGGTTTCTGGTTGGTTCCATAGCCTCAAAGTAAATAATTTTTTTTGTACTTAAAAATTATTCTTTTCTAATAGAAAAATCCCAATCGTATTTATTGGTGGGTGCCATCATGCAGTGTTAGTTTATGAGACTGAGTGCCAACACCAAGGGTGATTGTAGAGCATTTTTAGTGCACAGGCTCCAACGTTGCCAGTGGTATTGCATATGAGAGACATGTGCCTCTTCAGATCTAACTATATCCATGAAAGGAGGAAGGTTTTCACCCCACCTTTTTCTTCAACACTTTCTACAAGCAGTTATGGGTGGCTCCCCAGATCAACATACTCAGATCTGTAGATCTCATTCTTTGGCGGATCATGCAGAAATAACGAAAGCTCTGTTCATGGACGCATACATAATTCTCCATTAAGTAGAATATGTCTAAAAGCCAAGCATTGTCAGGCTTGATTGCCTAGGATTTTGCTAGAAAGGACTTAGTATTATAGAATCATAGAATAGTTGGGGTTGGAAAGGACCTTTAAAGGCCATCTAGTCCAACTCCTTTGCAACAAGCAGAGACAGCTTCAAATAGATCTGGTTGCTCAGAGCCCCGTCCAACCTGACCTGGAATGTTTCCAGGGATGGGGTACTTACCACCTCTCTGGGTAGCCTGGGCCCATGTATCACCATCCTCAGAATTAAAGAATTTCTTCCTTCTATTTAGTTTAAAGCCATTACCCCTTGTCCAATCCAACAGGCTCTGCTAAAAAGTTTGTCCCCATCTTTCCTGTAGGCCCCCTTTAAGTAGTGAAAGGCTGCAATAAGGTCTCTCTGGAGCCTTCTCTTCTCCAGGCTGAACAACCCCAACTCTCTCAGCCTGTCCTCATAGCAGAGGGGCTCCAGCCCTCTGATCATTTTTGCGGAAAACAAAAAGGCCATTTGGGTCTCCCAAAAAACTCTTGAAGGAGAGAGGCTTGTGAACAGCTCATATGCTAATTGCAGGATGCCCAGGTATGGTAGTATAGCTATGGCTTACATTACAGCAATGTAACCATGGCTTATTGGGTAGTGCAGATTTGAACTACCTCTGCCTGCAGCCCCCAAACTTCACCTAAGTTAATCTAGGGAAGTTCAAGATCTACACAAGCAGATGCAGGACAAGGCAAGAAGTAAGCTATTTCCAGAGAAAATTTACAATTTATGCAAATTTATTAGTTTAAAAACATTTCACCACCTTCTAAAGAACCCCACTCTCCTTACACTGTCTGTAGAAGTGGTTTACATGCATTAGAATTACAGAATCATAGAATGCCAGGGGTTGGAAGGGACCTCTGGAGATCATCTGGTTCAACTTCCCTGCCAGAGCAGGTCCACCAACAGCAGGTTGCACAGGATGGCGTCCAGGTGGGTTTTGAATGTCTCCAGGAGCAGAGTTAATCCAGTGCAGAAGAGTGGTTTCTCCACTGATCTCTGGCAGTTTTGATTCGGTCCCTGGATTTGATCTAGAAACAGTTTGTATGAGTTTCTTAATGCTATCCAGCATGCATATCTACAGGTTTGAAAATGGAGAAAATGTTTTTAGGATATTGGGTACAGAAGTTTATGTCTGCAAGGAGAAACTATAGAAAGATTCTTCAATTTTGGAGAATAATTTTTAATCTATTGATGATGTCTCTTTTTAATTTTTGATCTATCGACGTCACCAACCTATGGGTGCCGATATTCTGAAGTTCACATGAAAAGCATGAAGAGAAAAATAAAGTCTTTAGGGGGGAAAAAAAGTTAACACAGAAAAAAAGAACAGTCTTCTTTTTCATCATTGGGAATGAATGCTATGCAGGATGAAGCACAGTAGCATGACCCAGACAGTCTGCACCGCCCACAGCCCATTTAGATGACTTAGAAGCAGCCGGGCTGGTGGCTGTGCCCGAGGTAAGGCTGATCCTGAAGAGATACGAGATCAGAGGTATGAGATAGTATGGCCTAAGTGTCTCAGAGGTCACACATTGAACCTGTTTCCACAAATTAACATGCTACTGTGCATCCTTTGAATCATGCTAACTTACCCTCCATATATTCATAGCTTACAGCAAGTTTGATTTAAATATCGTAGCTTTGATCTTAACTGATATTAAGCACCTGTTTTTTCCATGGAAATTTGCCTGTATATCCAAGTAGCTTCTTCTTGTTGAAGTCAAAACTAAAATTTCTGTTCTTCAATGAAATAATATTCATGTTCATATTCATTAGACACACCACTAAGGGATTTAGAATAGATATGAAACAAGTGAATCTCATGTATTTACAGTGTTAATTCTATTTCTTACACTCAGAAAACGTGTTTCGCTTTGCTTAAGGGAAGTGCTGCAATCATAGTTCTGATTTATTTGCAAAATAATATTTACTTATTCCCAAGGCTGGTATACTATTTCCACAAAGCCTCAGAAACCTTTTCCACTGGGAATTTACAACTATCATGACAAGGCTGGAAAATAGCTATGAGAAAAGGGATTTTGCTAGGGGAGGTCACAACACCTTACAAAACCCCAGGAGCCAATATGTCTTTTTGCAGGCAATATAATGACTAGCTGTTCCAAATAGCACTCAGGAGCCAACTCCACCCAAAGCATTTCATAAAAGGTAGCCCGTAATGAAGTTTGTATTTTGTTCGCTTAAGTTAAGCTAATTGAACTTTAAAGTATAATTCGGGATATGGCCAGCTGATACCAGTAAGATTGTAATGTCTAGTATCGGTACACTCACGGTTTGAAATCTGTTCTTTATTTTGGTGTGCCAGGTATTCAAAATAGACAGGATCCAGAAAAAATAGCCAGCAGTTATGACTCAGAAATGCCAAATGAGTTTTCACATTGGAAATGCCAATGCCTTAAGTACGACGTGACATATCTATTCAAAACAAAAATCTGCTTTTAAATAGAAAAGGGGGAGTATCACTGAATAGGTCTGTAAGCATCTTATTTAATTTAGTTTTATTTTAGAAATAAAAAGAAATTTTTTTGATAGCCAGCAAAACCAGAATTCAGCTTCTTGCTCTAAGTTTCCACTAAAGATATGACTCCCTGAAGGGAGTTTATAAATTAACCTATGTTTGGGACAATTTTATTTCCATCATTCTCACTCCAGTATTCCTGAAGACACTCTGGATCAATCACTTAAAAACCACATTAGCATAAACAATGCTAATTTAATATTCTAAGTTACTAATTAATAGACATCTGTTCAAAAGAAGTTTAACAAATGAGCCTAACAAGTTCACTAATATTCCCACCAAATCCACTGATCTGTGAACTTCAGAGGTGAGGTGATCCCAAGCAACCTTGGCAGATAGCCCGTTGCTTCACCAGGCTGAAAACATTAAGAGGACAAAAAGCTTGGTTGAAGCGCAGGACTTGGCAAAACACAAGCTGCACTCAAGTTTTTACGAATGCGTAAGTGGAAGGCAGTGGAGAACGAGGCCTTCCATGTTAACGTGTATAAATATTGTCTCATCCGGTGCTCCCAGGAATTTGGGAGAGCCCTTTGAACTGGTTAAGCAAACACTATACTTCAGTCTTAAGCAGAGGAGCGTTTATGGCTTTCATTGAAGTCAACTGCAGTTTCGCGCTGGTGTCCAGTGTAAAACCCAGGAAGAACGTTGGGCTGTAAATAGCCTGCAGTGCTTGTGCCACAGTGTTATGACACAGTGTTTGTCACAGCCTTCCCTTTAAACTGGCATTGCTGTTCCAGAGCTTTGTGATTTCCCAAGCAACCTGCAGGACAACGTAAAGAGGAGCGTACGTGTCTGCAAGGCACTTAGCGCTGTCGTTTTATTCCTTAAGACTTATGAATGAAGGTATCACTGAAACCAGCTGTGCCATGAAGACATTTAAGGTAGATATTACCGCCTCTGGTGTTTGTGCTCAAAAGAATTTGAACATTGAAATTACTGTTTGTAGAGGTAAAAAAGGCAGGTTCCATTTGGCCCAGTAGCACTTTAATTCAGTTTATCACTTGCTCGTTATTTCCTGCAGTATCACCATTATTCTTAGCCATTTATTTTGTAATCCTAATCTATTTATAAGAAATGATCAGTGTATATATATTTTTCTATATATAATGCATCCTGAAAATTTTACACTGAATTTAAAGAGAATAACATGAGTAATACTATGTTTCCAGGGTACTATCAATGATTTCTTTTCTTATTGTCCTTCTTTTTTCTCCCAGAAAAAAATGAACTGCCCTACTTAAAACAGACTTTGAGAAATGCAAGCTAAAAGCAGCAGAGTAAAAAACATTTACAAAACTTGAAATGACTGATGATGTAGATCACAGGCCTCAGTTTAATTGCATCTGTATCTTCTATCTGTAACATTAGTGGAAATATGGAAAAATTACCTCTGAGGTCAAACATCGTTCAGTTTCACAGGAACTGAAAACCCTCTGGTGTACTATTCAGCTGCTTACACCTTATCCATTTTCAAGACAGTGGTGCAAAAGCTATGAGAGTAGTATGAAATAAGAAAGGAAACCTTTCCCCCCTTCCCATAAATCATGTTTTTACACTTCTGGATGAATTCTAAATAAACAAAGTAGGAAAGAAATTGTGGCAAACTTTTCTGCAGATGGCACATTACATGACAACAACTGAGAAGTAAATAGGGTTTTAGTGCAGAAACTGAGACTTTAAAGGATGTTTACATTCATTTTTTTTTCCCATTCAACTCCGTTAGATTGCTCAACACCACCAGTTTTTTCAATTGTGTCTAGGAGAAAAGAAAAAGCCCTTTCACAAGCATTGTCCTTCACACTTCGTGAATGAGCAGAAGAACCATTGCCCAATGGATTTTCTCCTTCTACTTTCTGATTCTTGTTTGATGGTAACATCTGGTTGGAAGCCCTGATACTTCCTTGCACACAGAAGCTCCCAGGCTGCACAAAACAGGGGCTCAGCCTGTCCTCATCTCTGAACAGGATGCCCGTAAGTGCATGCAGGGGAGGATGGGGAATGGACTACGTGAGGTTTGCTCAGGGATTCTGCTGCTAAACACAACTTAGAAATGAGTATGCTGGTATAAAGTACAATTAGTATTTTAAGCACCATGTAGTGAATGTGGTTGTTTTTTGTTTGTTTGTTTCCCAAGGTTCAGTCTTGCATTCCTTGTATAAATTGCTGTACTCTTTACCTGAGTGGTAGATTGGAGTGTCCAGGAAAATGGAAATATTGTAAATCATTAAGACAATATGGGAAAACATTACTAAAGCAATTATGACTACAATCTTTAAATGGTTATACAGGGATTAATGTTGCAACAGCTTGCAATATTCTGTTTAATTACTAGCAGAACTTAGCTGTAGTTTACAAAGGAAAAGGCTTTTTAAATAAAATGACAATATTTATTTTTATGAAATTATTTATATTTAGATTATTTAAAGAAAAAAATCAGTGACAACACTACTAATCTGTTGTCAGTAACAGTAATATATAAATATTATTTTTTGTTTCCACACTTGCTCAAAATACACTGAAGAGGTGTTATTCAGACTTACCTTTGGCATAATATTTTTCTGGTTAAATGTCTTTGAGGTTTTACCTTCAATGATTCACGTATATAATACTCAGTGACTGAATTCTGCTCAGTGCTTTACTAATCACTGTCATACATTCTGTTTACTTTATCACTTTCAATTTGCTAAAAATCTAATTGGAGATGGTGTGATAGTATTATGTTCCTGAGATAGTGATGTTAATTAAGAAGCCTTTTTTCTAAAGCTTTTATTCTACTGAGCAGTTCTTGTTCCTGACAAGCAGAATTATATGAGAACACCTTTTACTTCTGGAAAGAAATTTGAATCCTGTTATACCTGTTGAGCAATGAGAAGATAATTTAGTCCTTTAAGACATGTCTTGACAAAGCACTTCTTGATAGAAGTAATATGCCTTATGAAATGGCACATAAGAAAGCCAGAGGAACTTGGCTTCCCATATGTCTTCTATCTCTGTCGTATACAAAACAGACAGACAGAAATCCAGAAATTTTAATTGTTGTGGGGATATCTGGACTGGTTCTTTCAAAATTTAGAAAGAAACTGTGAAAAGAAACTGAAAAGGAATCCAAGTCGGAGAAGAGAAAAATAAATTCTTTAATAGTAAGTCAAATGCTAATGAAGAAAAACCAAAGGAAAATGGTTTCCTTTCAATTTACATGCTGTTTCTATTGTGTGATTTTGTGTGATGATGTGCATATTTTACATAAGAAGCGTGAAATGAGCAATAGGGAGCCACACGCTATATAACAGGAGAAAAAGATTTTTACTTGTAATGACCTCGGGACCATCATCCAATGCATTCAAAATGTTTTTACTCAGCAGTCCATGCAACAATAACAGCAGATATAATGTTATAGTTACACAATACAGTAATTTGGTGATTCTACCTGAAACTTCCAATTGTGATTGGCTCAATTACGTTGCTCCTTCTTTGCATGTTAGGGTGTAAACAGAGCCAAGTTTTGCTACCGGTGTTTTTTTTTGTTTTGTTTTGTTTTTTATTATTACATGTTTCATGTGTATCCCAGACCAGGGACAACTGGGAATCATTAATGTGACTCATTCACATGAGAATACATTGGAGAATGGATTGGCTTCAGTTTAAGAGAAAAGAATTGGAGTCATATATATTCTTAGCAGGAAAAAACAACTGTGTAGCTTGCAACAGATTCTCCCTTGCTGAGCTGTAGAATTAAGGTTTGAGGCGGGGGACCATAGGTCCCTGCAGAACCTGGAATCACTCAGAATGATCAAGACTGTGGCGGGCATCTTCCCACGCACTGAAGAATTTCAAATGGATCTGGGTGGAGCATTTCAAAACTGTGAAACACGAAGGCCTTTAATTCCTACAAAATGTTCACAGGAAGCGCACAGACCAGTTCTTGGGATACGGATTTTCAGCAGAATTGAGAGTGGGAGAGAAACACATCAGATACAGAGGCATAATCATATCTTTCATAAGTTTTTATTGTATTGACTTGCAACTTGGCTTTGATGTAGACTGACTTCCACGTCAGCTGTAGCCCTGTAGAACAAGTGATACTCAAATCTATGCAAAAGCAGCTCCAGTTGCTCCAGTCCATTTCTTTCAGCATTTCAACTCCTCTGCCACCTTCCCTAAACTGTTTCCAGCACATTTTTTTTTGGGAGGACACCTTCCAATTTGCTGCCTTTTCATTCAGAATTGGGAAACTGAAGGTTGTAGAAACATTGCAATGAAAAATATTGGGAAACTTGCAACATGTATTCTGTACAGGGTGACATGGAAGATGGAATACAATCTAGTTTTCACCAGCGGGAAAGACTGACAAGAGTAACAAAATACCCTTTTAGCCACAAAGTAAACAAACATTGCATGGGTAATGTAGAAGCACAATTCTCTCACTGCTATGGTTGCGATGCCACTAAGTCAGCAAGATTTCAAGGTTTCCCTTATGGCAAAAAATCTCAGCAACTTGAGCAACAGGAAACAGAAGTAATGAAAAATATCTAATTAGGTGGTGTTTGGATTATTGTGATAGGCCTAATAAGAAACAGGCCTAAAATAGCTTTTTGCATAGGAAAACTCTTCTATTCTGCTTTAGAAATGATAAAAAAGTATTACTATAAATAAAATAATCATTATTATGATGAAAAATATTATTATTATATCAAATTGCAAATGGAAGTATATGGAGTTAAGAAACTCCAGAACAGTCAAGAAAGGACTATTCACAGCAAGGCTGGGTTCCTTGTGCTTCTTTTGGATGGTCTTGATTGCGGTACCCCCTTTGAGGTGATAACACAACAGAGGCTTGAAGGCTTTCGTGCTATTGAGTTTGTTACTGCTGTATCCATCGGCTGTATTAGGTGCAAATAGTTTATACTAGGCTGGGGTTTTTCCCCAGTTTTACATTGGAGAATTTTATTTACAGAACTATCAAAATAGCACATAGCCACTTCCACAAGTCACATAAATTATATTCAAATGAACAGTGAATGTGCCAGTTTCCAGATGAAGACTTCTTCACAGCTTCTTTCTTTCCAGGGTGACCACTGAGACAATGCAAAACTTATTTTAAAGAAGAAATTTCCTTGGTAAGATTACAATAACACTGAAAATACTTGTGTACATTTTGAATGACCCACACAATCTTCTACTGATGCAGGAAGCCAGGCATGTAACTTTCTCAGAACAGCACCAAGAAAACTAATTAGTTACTACGAAAATAACACTAAATGAATACTAGCAAAGAAAGTGAATTGCAAATTATTTTGCAAACAATGGAAGATCAAAGTCATGAATATTAAAAGACCAATTCAAATAAATGCACTTCTTGGTGCTATTACTTTTATGGTCTTCTTCCCAGGCGAGAATTCTGTATTAGAAATCTGAGTTCCCAGGCAATTCACGGGTAAAGTAAGATTGACATTTAGAATAACATGCTGTGTGGGTAGCTGCTGAGTGTTAAACAACTGGGTGGGTGACTGAGTTATTAATCCTGTCCTGGAGTCAAGACACCTGATGCCTCTCCTGGAGACAAGTGCCGGAGTCTTAAAGAAATACAGCTGTAAGAAGAACTTCAGTTTTATGGTCAGAGTGTTTGTCTGAGAAATACAGAAATCTTGATTTAATGTTTCCTTATTGTCTCAAAGGAATCAAACCCACATCACTTAGTCAAAAAATTTCTGGACATTATGGGTCTGAGATGGAACATGATGCTGCAACCCAGTAGTCTGGACAATAGACTAAAAAATTGAGTGATCTGGAGGCAGCAAAAGCTGACTGTTTAAAGGTCTGGAAAAATTCTAAAGCCTGCTCAGGGGGGAAGACCTCTTCAGAAACTATCTTAGGCACTCAATCACTCCAGCTTAGGTGTTTTTCCATCATTTCCTATTCCTTTTCTAGCCATATTCACATACAGAAAAATAAAAAAACCAAGGCCCACTCCTTTGAAATGGGCTAAGGAAGGGACTGTGTTAGAATTTCACAGCTTTTCATGATGAAGAGTAGTCATGTTTTAAAAGATTGTGGTTACTTGATGCTGCATTTGAAATGAACTTGAAAGCTGAATGTGTATTAGATATGCCCTGACGATGTCTCTAAAGTAGAGCTCCTTGGAGAACATACGTACGAAATGACATAATTCTGGATTCTAATCTAGCCATATAAGCAAGGTGTGAGCCAAGCATTGTGAACTACTCAGCTATGTCAATTGTAGACATCTCTGGAATTTAGTTTTAAAACGTGAGTCAGCTTGGTATTTTGGGTGGCAACACAGTAAAGATTTTTCTGAGTGCTGTTTGGACTTGACTTCCAAACTATGTTTCAGTCTAGGTGCCTCATTCCTTTGCTGCTTTTGACCCCTTGCTCGTTTGTTTTCAGGGCGATTACTACACTGAAAGACAGAGTGTTGGTTTATGCTGTAGAATAAGAGTAAACATAGCAGTGGATTTGGTTGTCTATAAAGACACTTTACATGGCAAGTTTTCTCTTTGGCTTTTAAGGCATCTAGGTATCAGGAAGTTTTTTCTTCCAGTTCAGATTAAAAGTTTATTGTGCTTTTATATACATAGCAGGAAGATATTGTAGGCAGCACAAAAAGGGCATTGTTCCTTGGCTATTTTTCATTGTTTTGTTAGAGCATGCCTCAAGATAATTTTCTTCCTTCCAATTAGGAATCTGGTGTATTTCAGAGATATGGAATGTACAATAATTATAATGATCAAGTAGTTGAGTGTTTGAATATGTGCCCAAAATGTATGGATAATTGGTATAAAATGTGCAAATATTTGACTAAGGGCCCCGAGACACTCTTCTTTACATCTTAAAGACAATGTTATGGTATCGAGATTTCATGCAAATAACAGCTTGTGTTATGTATTTTGTTCCTATCTATTACATACTGTTGCATTTACATAATTCACTGACTGAGTTTCCTCAAAGTAACTGCTTTCCATGCTTTAGGAATACAAACTAACATAGCAACCAGAATTTGTACTGCAAATGTCAACCTATTGCTCAATTTATTTATGCATATTATCTATATTGTGCTCCTACTTGGATCTGGGAGCAACACATCCATCTTTGTAAGGTGCTTATCAAGTGAACCATCTGGATCTAGTTGACCTTTATTTTCTTGAATTAGCCACCACATGTTCTTTTAGCTTTTTTTTAAACCTACTCTGCAATATTCGTGTGTTTGAGATTATTCAGTTTATCACATCTAACAATTATTCCATTGGAGAATTACTTGAGTATTCTGAACAATGTTGTTGTCCTGGTCCCGCCTTTGTAGCCTTCCCTTTGTCAGATGCCACCTTAACTTAGAAAGATTATTTTTCCCTTTCCATTTAAAGGCTCTACCAGAATGAACCTAGGGAAATGAGAAAAAATGTGCAGTGCTTTGAAGAGGAGAAGTAAGTTGTAACTAATACACCAGAAAGACTCACGGAACCAGATGAATGAGAATGAGGAAGAGAAGACAGATTAAAAGAATTCCCTAAAACCAGGGGGAAGGGTACTTCACTGGTTAAAAACTTCAGGTATGTAATTTTCTGATTCTGAATCTTTCCAAGGAGACATCTCTAGACTTACTTATTTCAGTACTTTCCAAACCTTTTAAGTTACAGCATGGTTGGATAATCTCTGCCAAATAACTCTGAAAAGTTCTGTTTGCTTTAGGTAAATATCATTTTAACTGTGTTCCCTCCAAAAATGAAGACTCCTGGGGGAAAATTTCACTGAGGAAGACCGTAGTAAATGTGTGGTAAATGCATAGAAAATGCCTTGTGTTTTCTGAAGGTGTGCTGAAGTTTTATGTGAAATTATGAGTCACATTTTTTTTAAATATCCCTTATTTCTAATCCTAGAACTGTAAAAATAAAATCACATTTTCTCCAAGTGATAACAAACCAAGAAATATTAACTCTTTCTTTGTTCCTGTATTGGGTTTGCGTGGCAAGGTTTTGGTAGTGGGGGCACTACAGGGGCGACTTCTGTCAGAAGCTGCTAGAAGGTATTGTAGAAGATATTGCCTTTGTCTTCTAGAGCCAATGACAGCCAACTCCAAGACAGATCTGCCTCTGGCCAAGATCGAGCCCATCAGCAATGGTGGTAGCACCTCTGGGATAACATGGTTAATACGGGGAACAACAACAAGCAGAGGAGAGGAGTGAGAATACGTGAGAGCAACAACTTTGCAGACTCCAAGGTCAGTGAATAAGAAGGGGGAGGAGGTGCTCCAGGCACCGGAGCATAGATTTCTCTGCAGCCTGTGGTGAAGACCATGGTGAAGTAGGCTGTCCCCGTGCAGCCCATGGAGATCAGTGGTGGAGCAGATATCTACATGCAGCCCATGGAGGACGTTACGCTGGAGTAGGTAAATGTGCAAAAGAGGTTGTGACCCCATGGAGAGCCTGCACTGGAGCAGGTTTGCTGGCAGGACTTGTGATCCTATGGGTGACCCACAATGGAGCAGTGTGTTCCTGAAGGACTGCGCCCCATGGAAGGGACTCATGCTGGAGCAGTTGGTGAAGAACTGCAGCCTATGGGAGGGACTTACATTGGAGAAGTTCATGGAGGACTGTTTCCCGTGGGAGGGACCCCATACTGGAGCCGGGGAAGAGTGTGAGGAGTCCTCCTGCTGAAGAGGAGGGAGTAGCAGAGGCAACATATGGTGAACTGACCACAACACCTATTCCCCATCTCCCTGTGCTGCTGGAAGGAAAGAAGTAGAGAAATAGGGAGTGAAGTTGAGTCCAGGAAGAAGGGAGAGGTGGGTGGAATGAGTTTTAAGATTAGTTTTAATTTCTCATTATCCTATTCTGATTTGATTGTTAATAAATTAAATTAACTCCCCAAGTCGAGTCTGTTTTGCCTGTGATGGTAATTGCTGAGTGATCTTCCTGTCCTTATCTCAACCCATGAGCCTTTTGTTGTATTTTCTCTCCCCTGTCCAGCTGAGGAGAGCAGGGATAGATAAGCTTTGGTGAGCACCTGGTGTCCAGCCAGGGTCAACTTACCACAGTCCCTTTATGCTTGGTGGATTTCTTGTATGGGACAAATGGCCAGCTCTCTATTTCCCCATTCTTTCCTGACCATAGTAACGGTACATAGTTCACTACCTACACTTGGTTTTTTTGGCATTCTGATGTTTGTAAATGAGAAGGAGAAAGGTTTTGTGATAGTGTGCACATAGCATGACTATTCAGGAGGCTGTTGCACAGTCTCATTTTGAACTTGCTATCTAGCAGCATAATTCTATCAGGTTAAATTAAGTCATCTGTGACCTATCAAAGTGTACACGACATCAGATTCAGTCTGCTCTGAAAGCTCCTTCCTGGAAGGTCTTGCTACTGAATCCTATGTGACAGTATAGTGACAAGACAAGTTATGATTCTGTCATGAAGCCAGCCATCTCCATGGGAAGACAGAAAAACCTGTGAATAAAAAAACAAAGAATGAATGTCAATATATTGGTTGTAAGATAAATATCACATCTAAAGCAAACACTGGAAGTGGTACATACGATTACTTATTATTGTCTGCCTTGAGGGCTCTTTCAGTCCGCAGAAAATAAGAAGCATGTAGTAAAAGTGAAGAGGAAAACACAAGAGGTTCAATATCCTTGTAAAAGGAGAGAATGGAGTAAAGGAACAGATATATAAAAGTTAAGTGGTCAGATTACATTCAGTAGGGGATAAAAGGCTTTTAGGATAGGATCAGCTAAGTGCCAGAAATAAAAAGGTTACAGTGGTTATAGCCAGACAGTGGGAGGTTCAGGGCTGGAGTGATAACAGACAGCAGCAGAGACAGGAAAGTGATAAAACTGAATGGATGAAATAGGATTAAGAGAAACATAAATAAATTAAATCAACTGAAACCTTACTTTGCTTCTGCCATGTAATTATATACAGTTATTTTACTGATCGTGAAGCTCAGAAAATTGCAGCTATTTTCAACAAGCCATGCTTGTTTGAAAAAAAAAAAAAGCCCAAACCAAAAACGTGCTAAACAAACAACATACACGTGCACAGAGGGAATATATTTTTGCAGTTTTCTTGACCTGTCTTGAAATATTTTCTTCTCTGTTATAAACGTCCCTGTGTCAACTAGCGGAAGCAGCCATTCTGGGAAAGACATCACATCATGCTGCTCAAATAAATTTTATAAGAAAATTCCCTGGAGAAAGCTGACTTAATCAAGGAGATCTTTTTGCTGGCTTACAGCAGGGCCATTTTTTTTCCAAATCAGCTGTGGGGAATCTATCCATCAAGTAGGTAAGACCTATATATGTATTCTATATTTATGATCTAGTGTTATAGTAGAATCTAGTAGTGAGACTCATCTCATATAATTTGATTTGGTTGAATAAGCATGTAGTCAAACTCAGTGCCTTTTTCTTAGTCTTTGGAGAGTGACTAGAGCCTCCAAAATGCAGTTTGTCTACTCATTTTCTTAAGGAGGGAATCTAGACAGCTAATTTTTAGATGCCTGAAGTTAGGTGAGGGGAGTATCACCTAAAGTGCCTCAGAAAGACTAAGCAAGGTAACTTGTACATCTAGTGTTATCCGTGAAATTATTTATCACCACAGACTCTTGGTGGTTTAACTTCAGAATAGCAAACCCGTGTTTGTATTTATGGTCTCTGCTCTTTAGGAGTTACAAATTTTCTGTGGAAGATACTGGAGAACCTAAATGCTATTGCAGCTGCATGAAAACAGACATGATTAGGAGAAACAGAGAGAAAATTAGTAATTGACTCTGTGATGTCTGTCTTTTATTAATAACAGGTATGAATTGCTGCATCTTTGAGGGAAAATGTTCACCTGATGGTCAGCCCTGGAGTCAGCTACAGCCTGGGAAAGGTGGCCTCAGGAGCTGCCTATTGAGCACCAGAAGCGCTTACTCTGATTTGTGCTGTCAAACATCCTTACAGAGGACTGTGGCCAACAAATTCACTTAATTATCATATTTCATGACTCAGTCACCATTATGGGCCTGGAGTGGCATGCATTGACCTGCCACATGGGTCTGGGTCCTAGAGAGACACAGTAGCAGTGGTTTCCGTAAGTTATCACACATTTTCCAAAGCCATTCTCAAGTGGCCTTAGCTATTACCTCTTTGTATCTCATCCTTCCTCAAAGTTTCTTTTTCCACACCTGTTTGCAGTGCACGCTTAGCCAGGAAATACCATGAATAAATAATCAAAAAGTTGTAGTAGTCTTAGAAAAAAAAAAAGTAAATCATAGATGACTTGATATCTCTTCAAAGTATAACAATGTTCTGAAGCTCAAGTAAATTACTAGGATGTCACTGGGCTTTAAAGAAGGCCTCAATAACTTTCTAGTGCATTGATAACAGGTTTAGTTTTCCCCTGAAAGTTGGAGATAGTTGCAAATTTTCTATTGGATTAGCTAGGGTCATTGCTTTTAAATTTAAATCCAGCTTGCCATTGACTATATGGGATTTGATTTGCTTATTACAGAAAAAGATAGTTAAATCATCCAAAGAAAAGCCTGGATTGCTGTTCCAATCCGTGTTACATGCTCCTCATATAACAGCTCAGCATTTTATCTCTTTGACTGGAAGGGAAAAAAGCTTACAAAGCCAAAGACTTTAAGTCTGAATTAAGGAGACAGATATTACATAGGAACATTGATTTGTTATGAGGAGTAGATAGAAAAGGATCACATTCTAAACTCATATTTTGTGAATTAAGAGGGCAAAATACAACAGGTATTGATCTCTGCACGTAGGTAAACAGCAGTTGCAAATACAAATTGCGATTTCACAACACCATTCATGCAAGGTGTCCCAAGGAGCTTTACTTGCTATCAATAAAAACCCAACAAAACTGCTACTGAACTAGATAAGCCTTAGAAAACAGATGTCTTTTAAGTAGTATTAAAGTCAGAAAGCCAGCTGCTTGGGCCCAGCCAAAGGCTGATGCAGGATTTCAGAAAGGGAAAAGCATCTGAATTTAAGTCGCAGTCTTATCTGGGATTGGCAAAGGCCAGGTAATGGCTCGCTGCCAGTAAACCTGCTCTGCTGAGATGGGGAATGGGACAGATGGAACAAATCTCTTGGATTCTCCCATACTACTTCAGATTGCTACTAAGGGCAACATCTTTTTCTGTTACCTAAACAGTTAAAGTCATTAGGACAGGAGTCTAAGAATCCAAACCTAAAACAAAAGTGGGATGAAGCAGAAGCACCAATTCCAGGACCAAGGGTGAAGTGAAAGATAAATCCCTTGAGAGGCTATACCAGGACTCAAAACTGTGCTACATGCCCTCGGCATTGCTTGGCAAGATGTTGTTTGTACTAGAGAAGAGTTTTAACACCCTTGCTCCCAGGCTGCTGCTGTTGAAGCATTCTGTTACCAGCTTGTACGGGTTTTGTGTAATCTGTCAAGCCAAGAAGGAAAGTGCATATGTACATAAAGGATTTTGTTTGACTGAATGGTGGATTTCCTACATCGAATGAAATAGTACTATGCCTATGTGGAAATGTATCAGTATTGGCTTGTCTTTTTGTTACTTTGGCTGGTCATGGAGTGACTGGTAATTTGTCCTACCCTGCTCCCCTCCTTACACCTGTCACTTCTCACTTTCCTTCTCTGCCCGCTTCCCCTCAGTCACATTTCTTTATACTTAGGTTAGTTTCTTTTAAGTAAACCTCAGTTCTTACAAAATAATACATATATACATATGAACCAAGATGAAATTAATAGTGTGTTGGCTGGTCTATTTGTACGTCATACTTCCTTTTTTTATGTTTGTCTCACCAGTCAGTAAAAAGATGTTGAGGACAGGGACTACCTCTGGCGTCATGTGTTACGTGTTGTGAAGGAGTACAGAGGAAAGCTGAAAATTGGGCCAGACACAGTTTGAACACAAAGAAAATGTGTTTTGCAAAACAAACAAAAAAAAAAAAAAGAGAAAGAAAGAGGGTAAGAGCAGGAGTGAGACAGATGAAATTCGAGGAAAGAAAGCCTTTGAGGTTACTGCACTATTTTGCAGTACACTAGTTATTGTAAAATAATCTGTTTCAAACTGCCATTAGTTTTGATAGAATATCAAGGTATTTGTGAGTCAAGCTTCCAAGGCTGGCTGGTAACATCTGCTTTTTATGAGTCTCTAGCACTCAACAACAGCATGTTACATGCCATGGAGATTCATACACATTTATAAGATCATGATCACTTCCCACATGCCAGAAGTTCTGAATCAGCTACTAGCAGAAAAAGAAGTGGTATAAGAAAAAAATCTACTGTTGTAATAATTGAACTACACTGTGAAATTATATCACAGAGGGATAAACTTTTGGCCATCTTGTCTGTTCTTAAGCTTAGGTAATGGCATTCCTTATTCTTGGCCTCTTGACCAATAGCATGCAAAAGTAATAGAAGTGAAACCTGTTTTTTCTGAAAGGGATATTTCACACCCATGATGTTGTCTCTGCGAATCAATTAAAAGATAAGTGGAAAAGTGTTTGGCTGAGCTGTGTTTCTGGATACAGCAAAAGCCTCCAAGACTTTGGGATAAAAGAGCTACTGAGAAGATCAACAGTATATCTATTTGGAAATGTTTGTCCAGCTTTCCCAGTGGGTGCATGGCGGAAGCAAGAACTAAGACACATGTGAGCAGGACTGGAGGCAGGATTGGAAGCAGTGCAGAGATGAAGGCCAAGCCATAGGCAGAAAAGGGGGGTCCGGAGAGAAGGCAAACCTGTCAGTGATTTGCAGTAGGATAAGTTGCTCAGATAATGGCCATGCAGCCTTAAGGATGTTATTTACTCCATAGTTTCCACAGCAGGAGTGCTGATAACCTTTTCCAGGAGCTATGCCTGTGAATTGTTTCCGTTGAGTTGTGATGAATCATCACACAGAAATGTGTGCCAAATGTCACCACCAGTTGATTTCATTGTAAATTTGTAACAGGCTACTGGAGGTAGGAAGCAACAGACAACCAAACAGAAAATGAGAGTCAGCATTCCCTTGTCTGATGTTGGCTGATAAATCAGCAAAGTATAACTGCTTGGCCTAGTGAGAACCGCACCCAGTGCTTAGGTTGAGGGAGGTGATTCCACCCCTCTACTCTGCTCTGGGGAGACCCCATCTGGAGTACTGCGTCCAGCTCTGGAGCCATCAGCACAGGAAAGACATGGACCTATTGGAGCGGGTCCAGAGGAGGCCACAAAGATGATCAGAGGGCTGGAGCACCTCTCCTGTAATGACAGTCTGAGACGGTTGGGGTTGTTGAGCCTGGAGAAGAGAAGGCTCCATCTGGAGAGACCTTATAGCAGCCTTCCAGTAAATAAAGGGAGCCTACAGGAAAGATGGGGAGGGACTCTTTATCAGAAAGTGTAACCATAGGACAAGGGGTAAAGGTTTTAAAACGAAAGAGAGGAGATTTAGACTAGATAGAAGGAAGAATTTTTTTATGCTGAGGGTGATGAGACACTGGCCCAGGTTGCCCAGAGAGGTGGTAGATACCCCATCCCTGGAAACATTCCAGGTCAGGTTGAACGGGGCTCTGAGCAACCGGATCTGGTTGAAGATGTCCCCGCTTATTGCAGGGGGGTTGTACCAGATGTCCTTTAAAGGTCCCTTCCAACCTGAACTATTCTATGATTCTATGACTCTGTGGAAACCATTCTGTATTAAAATTACTTGACAAATACTGACCTGGGAGATGTGTTATAGGCCTCAATGTTTGCCAGTTGTACATGATGATTTAGTTTAAGTTTTATGAATAGGAATCTGAAGACAGAAACAGCTATCTCAAATCTTGAATTCCAAGGCTATTCTATTGTTTTTTAACAAAGAAACCTGTCTTTTTGGAAAACATGCAGTGTGATTTTATTTTTGGATAAACAAAATAAATCAAGATTTGTGCATAAAATTAAGTTATATGTGACTTTAAATTGCATTAAAAAAAGAAAGTGTTCAAAAAGTCACCTGCTACCTGGTGTACTATGCATGCAATTCTTTCATTACTGCCACAGTTATAAATTTCTTTGCCAGAAGGCAGAAGTGTTTTTGAGCAGACGTGTTTAGGCACTGAGTCTTTGCTTTTAGGGGATCTTTTGAGATCTTAAGAAGCAGGTTTACATTTGCTGTGGTATTATCCTTGCACTTTGCTGTGAAATGCAGTAATAATGCAGTTTTAATTGGCCTTTGAAAATGGTAGTTTTCAAATGGGAATCTACAAAGAGGTTTAAAATCCTAAAAAAATGGAGGCTGCTGATTTAATTATAATGGTATATTGCTTGAAGAATTAATACAAGTGAAGTATTTGTGTAATTCATGTGATTAAGCAATCACAAAATGACCCCTCTTACAGTTTGCATTTTGTGTGGGAATCGTACATATTTTAAGAGCCACTAAAAGCGGCTAGAAAGAAATGAAGAACAAGAAAAATATCTCTTTTCATTGCCCATATCTAGAATCCCTTTCTATGATACAAGGAGCTTCAAAGGTGATAGCCAACAAATAGAAAGTTTTCCTTGCAATTGCTTCTACGTCCAGGATGAACTTGTGTGGAACCAACCGAATGCTGCATGCTGCAAAGGGGACAAGGATTTTTAGAAGTCTAGACAAGATAAACCACAAGATGTGTGATAACATTTTTTTTCCTCAGTGAAACTACAGAAGTCTCAGAAATGCTTCATAAATGTGTGAAACAAACACAATTTAGAAAAATACTCCTCAGGTGTACAATATTACCAAGTTGGAATAATCTAATTGTTCAAAACAGAAAAAATGTTGTTTTGCTGGGATGAGCGTTGAATGAAAACTTGTATATTTTTCGGAGCTGAAAAAGACTCATGGCCTCATATTGCAGCTGACAGAAACGAAAATAGAAAAAAACCGCTCTCAGTGGAACTCCGACACAGTTCAGTTTTCACCACACTGATAGCTTTAGCACCTGTAAACAGATAAAAGAACATTCTTTCTAAGAAACACAAACAATTACATCTGTAAATAAATGGGAGATTTTAGAAATTAAATGTGACTTTTATTTAATTCAAATAGCTGTCAGAAGGATTCATCAATATGTATACACGGCACAATCTCCCCACAAATAAAACCTCTTAACAGTTATTATTAGGTAGACTTCAGTTCAGAAGGGCCTCTCTTAAATAAAAAGTAGACTGTTAATATACATAAAAATGCCTTTACAAAGACAAATGTAGTGGTTACCAGACAAGACAGGAGTTTTCTTAAAAGCATTGCCATCTGTAGTATTTAACAAGGATAACAGCACAAGAAAAAGCTTTTCTTAGAAATGTCCTTTTTTGGGCTTTGTTTTTGGAATACGGTTAGTATTCTTTTTAGCATTTCAAGTGGCAAACTTTAACCCAAGCTTATACCTCTTTTTAAGTTATAAAAATGAACTTACTTGTTTTAGTTGCGTGCTATTCATTTTCTGTGGAAGTTGGCAATTTTAACGTTATTGATTTAAATAGCAGCATTTAAAGGCAGTGCAATTTGCAAACATTTCCAGCAGCTAAGTTAGGACTTGGAAAGAATGTTGCAAGCTATAATGAAAATTCCATTTTCTCTCACTTCTTATCATGTTGTCACATTCTGCATTCTTGAGGCAGACTGAAAATCATTATGCAGCCTTTATGATACAGCCACTATTTTGCAGGAAGTATAGTGCAATCATTTTAACAGCAGAGCTTTTATACTGTACTATATTCATATTTTTTTTCAGCAAGGATTTACAAACATTCGTACCTGCATATTAGGCCAAGATATAACCCTAACACACAGTTTCCAAACAAAAACAGCATAAAGGACAGGCTGAGCAACAGCTGTAAGAACCTGTCTCGCGCAAAGAGAAATAAATAGTCAACACTCGCATCCTGGAAGGTGTTGAGGCACCTCATTTTCTGCTTTGTTTAGTTCAGTGGTGGTCATCAGCATACAGAACTGAACCCTGAGAAAGAAGTCTGTTTTAGGCTAGTGCTTACTCCTATTTGATGCAGGAAAGAAAAGCAAATGAAGACCAAAGCTCATTCAAGTGTGCTCACAGTGGAAATTCTTTACAGACCACCAATTTCGTGATCAATGAGCCCTTAAGCAGATAGTCCCATTCACACTTGAAAAATGTGTGATCCATATTATCTGGCAAATAAGCAAACCCTAAAATGAACAGTCTTTCCTCTTTCTATACAGTTGCTTTTCATTGCTGTGCATTTGCCCAGGCTGGGTATTTTAAAACTGACGTGCCAAAGCTGCTGACTCTCATGTTACTCTTAGGTTATGAAGTAACTCAGTTTCAGTGATTTACGAGAAATATTTGTAGGCACACCTTTGCTGCAGAATCAACCTGGAGGCTCAGCTCACGGGTTAGCCCCAAGGAAGAAAGGAAATACTGACAGCTACACGAGTTATCCTCTCTTGATGTCAGTGACCCTGGCCCTGTGGGTTGCTGGGACTTTTGGAGTCCTATCTTTTGTTCCATATCTTTGGGATCATATCTTTTGTTTTGCTGTGTACAGTCTGAACCTTGCCGGGAGAATGTGACTCAGCTTTGAGGTCACAGAGGAGGGAGTTTTGGGAAGGCAGTGAAGGACACAGGAGTGTTTTACTCAATGTACTGCTTCTAAAGCAGCCAAGAACAGTGAAACAGTGAAAACGCAGCCCATGCTCTCAGCCAGGTTACCTAACCTGCATTCCAAGGAGCTCTCCTTTTGAGTGCCTAGCCTAGTGCTTCGGACAGAAGAAACAGGGAAAGAAACCCCACAGACAAATGAACGTGAGTAAATAAAGTAAACTAAACTAAAATAAAAAAATTAATCCTTAAATCCCAAACGAAATAGTGGATTTTGGTCTAAATCTGGAAATTATAGCCTGTTGCATCTGTGATTGTTACTACCAATCACGTTTGGTTGAGGGTGACAGTGGTTCCTGTAAGGGAATGTACACTGCTATAAATTCGTAAATGAATCCCATTATATTTATCTCTTTTGAACGTGGGCTGTGGAGTCTTGATATCCAAATGAGCTTCAAAATGTGAAATAGTGTTAAGAAAGTGGGAATGTCTGCTGCCAGTGAATTAACTCATTAGGAAGTATGACTTGTTAAATTGGATTCCGTGGAAAGAAATAAACTAATTTGCTTAAATCATTGTCAGAGAAAAAACACCCAACATTTATTAAGTATTTGAAGAAATGTAGTCACTGTTTGGAATACTCAGTTTATAAGACAATGAAAATAGGTGAATACTGAAAAACTTCTGCAAACTGTTCATATGTTAATGTTTTGGTTTTGACTTGATATTCCTTTTGTAACACTTTTCACAAATTCTTTGCTGGATCCAATTACTATTAAAATACTGCTTTGGGCTAATCTGTTTTTAAGCAAACATTGCAAAAATGTTTGTAGAAAATTAACAGTGACTTTTACATGCAAGTATTCACACTTAAAGATTTTTATTTAGCAGTATGTTCATCTGTTACAGAATAGAAACAAAGCTTCTGCAGATGTGTATAACAATATTCAGCAAATACTTCAAAAAATAATTTTTTTAGGTAAATAGTAACTTCTTTAACAGAAAATTCAGTTAGAAAAAACACCTAACATTATTTTCATAAACAAATCAACCAGTTTAAGTGCATACATCTAAACCAATGCAGGTACTTCTTTCACTGGCTCATTGTCCGACATTCATTTCTTATTGTCCTACTTAAGCAGATACTTAAAACTTGTACAAACACTAGTGGCTGCTAAGCCCAAGATGAGCTCAGTCTTTCAGATGGAATATCAGACCTTCATGTACCTACTGAATCGCAACAGAGTTTTGGCTTTAAGCTGGTCCTTGGTGGAAGGAAAGCAAGCTCAAGATCAAAGATAACATTAAGTCCTACTGAATTTAGCTTCCTAAGTGGTTATACAAGGAGTGTCTGTCTTTGTTGGGGTGCTTCTGGAATTCTTTTCCTCCAAAGTCTAAGTATGAATACAATAGTGTTAGTCAAGACTGTAGATAAGTTTTATTAATCAGGCAAAAAGAAAGTAGATATAATGACTGGTATTTCTCATGCTGGGCACTACACACAGTGAAAAGCACCATGTATTTGCACCCTGATCTAAAAGTTACATGGGTTCCTCTTTTGTGCCTGGATGAAGTGGGTCATCAAAATCCTTTGAAATTCCACATGACAAATGGCTGACTACTTCTGACAGATCCTTTATATAAACACTAGATAGCATCTTGGCGGAGACTAGCAGTGTAGCCTGGCAGCAGCAGTGTTTGGAGTTTGGGAAAGAAGTAAGATTATCGTTTCACATAGAGCAAAGCAGTATTTTTTTTCAGCACACCTGATGAGGGGAAAAAAACCACCCCAAAAAGAACGAAAAAAGGAAATTATTACTTGAGTTACTCTGCCCCTACTAGACAGAGAAGAAATTAAAAGCAACTTGTTAATGCTCTCTATGAAAACTGAAATGATTAATGGTAGGTAGCCTGTCAGATAATTCCTCAGCATAGGAATTCCTCAGTATGGCAGTTCCTCAGGTTAGAGGAAACTCTCGATCACTGAACACAGAGAGAAACACTTCTGTTCACGTGTGAGAGGAAAGGGTTTCAGGAAAGAGGATGGGAAACCTTAGCAGGCTGGACTGGGGGACTGTGAAGTCCTTCAGCTCAAGGTTTGCTTGAGCCTAAACCCAGTTGCTGGTTGACAATGCACTTGCAAGACCACTCTTGTGTGACCATAAGTTATTCTTCAGTGTGGAGACAGACTCATTATATAACATTTGGTGTCCCCCTTCAGGCCTTTTCTGCCCAGGACATTCACTGTAACTTTTGAAAACGAATAATAATTAATTTTTTGACCAGATTATTATTTCTTCAAACTCTAATTAAAACCAAAGGCCTGTGTGAAAACAATTGTAGGTCCTGGGGAAACCAGTGCATCTTGCTTCTTCACATAATATATGGAGACAAGCTTTTGAATTTGGTTAATAAAACCTGACCTTTTGCTTTCTATGCACACACTCTGTTTACTGAAGGGACAAAGCAAAGGCAATCTTTGGGATTTGAATCATAAGTCTGTCTTCACTGAAAGACTGCTTGCAATGTGTCATGCAGCTTTCCTCTCCTTACTTGGCAGAATAATGCAGTCCATGTTGGCTATTCCACTGCTGGATAAACTTCACTCATTGACCCCTCTGCTCACCAGCCTCCACCCCCAGATCTGTAAAATAACCATATCAGTACTGAATGGCTGATCCAAGCCCTCACAACAGGGGTGGAATGGGTTTACCAGCTCTTGGAAGAACATCATCAATGCGGCTTTACTGTAGTGGCAAAATTGTTCGATATTTGTGCAGCATGACTTAAGCCAATTCTTCAGAAGCTCCCATGTACAAGCCTCTAGAACACTGTGAAAGGAAAATGGCTGCCTCAAACTGAGAAAGGTCCCCCAAACCCAAAATCTTAACTGTTCTCTTCTGTAAAAAAGGCAACTATGCTCCAGTTCCTACAGCTGTAAACAACATCAGAAATAGTTCAGGCAGACCACTGTATAGAATGAAATCATAGGCCACAAGAATTTCTTATGTTTTATATCCTGAGGGTAACAGCATAAACACAATAATACTTCGCAATTATGCAATGCCTTTGAGCTGAGGAGCCCAAAATGTTTTATAAAGGTGGGTAAGAACTGCACTTCTAAAAGACTTACAAACAGCAGTGGGGAGTCTTCTATGCAGAGCTACGTGAAAAACCGATTATTTTCTCTATGGTTCTCTGGCTGAAAGGAAAAAACAGACCCACAAAGTCTTTTTGGTTGAATAGAAGGCTATTTTTTTATTTTCTTGGTGAAGATGAAGGTCTTACAAATTATTTTTTTTTTCATCTAAAATAAAACATTCTATTTTATTTTGCAAATTGAAACTATTTTCTAAGATATAGGATCATAGAATGGTTTAGGCTGGAAGGGTCCTTAAAGATCATCTAGTTCAACCCTCCTGCCATGGTCAAGGACACCTCCCACTAGACTTGGTTACCCTACTCAAAATAAGTTTTAAAAGCAAATCAATAATGTTCTGTTTTTAGAAATACTAAGATGACTGACAGTTTTGCCCATCTTTATCTCATTTTGAGGTCTCTCTTGAATTTGATACAAATTCATTAAATATTTCTGTTCTTCTCCTTTCTAATTAATGCAGCTCTGTTACGCTGTCCTCCAATTAATGTCATTAACACATCTACATCCTGAATTTGCACCAGTATCTGGTCGCACTGTGTCATGATTGATGTAACAATTCAATCTGAAAGCAATGTCGTGATGCCTGAAATACACTTAATTGCACTGTAAGCCAAGCCAAGCTTGCAGGGGATAGATGGAGTTTCAAGGCAAGCAATAGCTCTAGTTATTTAGAAGCTGTGAGTAATGCTGATAGTAAAAGCTATCCATATTGGGAATCATTCTTAATGTAAAATGAAGTATCTGAAATAATCCTTGTTAATCTTCTTCAAGTCTGGTACAATTAAATTAAATAAGATATGAGAGAAAAAAAAGCCATGACAAATTTGACTGAACTGTGTTTCTTTAACGTTGTGAAATTTCCAGATTTCTTTACACTAGCTGTAAAGTAGATGGGAAACTGGGGGGAGAAAAAAAAAAATAAAGGAAAAGAAAAAGGGAAAATAAACTCTTTGGTTCTTCAGCTTCCAAGAAAGCATTGCTCTTGGCCTAGAAAACTTCAAGCACGTAAGCGTGACCGTTATTCTTCTATTGTACTCTGGGAGTACAGCATGTGCCCAGCTATAGCTGTAGCTCTCTCCACTTATAGAAACTTGAATGACAGAGCCTCTGGAAGTGAGTATGGCATCTAACATTTGTGAGCTAAAGCTCTTAATTTTAGGGAAGTCTCTCCTAATTCTAAATAAACTGACATCCACTAGGATATTGGTTCTTATGGCTTATGCTCAAGTACAATATTTGACCATAAAGTGTTGTCCTTGAGTTATCCCCTCCAGACTTGAGCTTTGGAACAATTGAAGACATTAGTTTTAGGGAATCAATGACAGCTTTTACACAAGGCCTAGTGCCAGCTGTAAGGCATGAGAAGTTTATTCTGGATGGAAATTATAGCTAAGGACTTGGAAGTAGTGAGTGTTAAATACAGGAAAGAGCACAAAGGATGGAGAAAGGAAAGAACCTTAACGAAGGAGTCATCTGAAACAGGGAAAGCTTTCGACTTGGGCTGCCGGTAATATGTAGACTAACACATGTGCAAATGTAACTCTACGCACAGACACGCACTGTATTTGTACCCTGATTGGATTTTCAGATGTGTACAGAGATCTCCGCAAAAAACTTTCTCCGAACTGAGCACCTTCTAGTGCACAGGGAGGAAGCAGCAAAAACTAAAGGCCTGTGAAGTCAACTTCTTAGACATTCTTGCAAACAACTTGCCATCTAAATGTCATGAAGATAAGTCTAACAAGTACAACCACAGCTACTGAATGCTATCAGCTACTCTTAATTCCGATAATGTGAAGACAAGGTTTTCCACAGTATTTCTTAATTCCCTTGTCTACTCACAACTAAAAATGAAGAGACAGAGAAAATTATTTTATTTTTAACTCTAAGAATCCCTATAAGATTCAGATTTAGGGTATTGCAAGGTTGTTTTCATTGTGCAGATTGCTTTTCTCATTATAAAGTTTTGATATGAGAGCAATCTGATTTTTCTTTTTCCTCAGGCTGGTTGGTAAGTCTCTTTTCTAAGAATTCATCTCTGTGAACCATACTGTAGAATTTATTATTTGTGACTACATATATAAATATGAACGATCAGAATATGTTTTGCTACTAATATTCGTGTTTCAAAGAGCAACTCCATTCAAGAGGCACTGCTTCACTGTTCTCTTTTGTAGGAAAGTATAATGTGTTTGTGGTTAAATATCCTCAGAAGATTCCTCCTCTTCTTTTTTTTTATAGCTTTGTTTCATATTTCCCACAGCCATGAAAGACCACACAAATAAAATATTCCTGTAAAAAAGAATAACACAGTATCACAAAAATTATCTTAGTTCATTTGAGCACAGAGCTGTTGTCAAACATGGTATTCATTTTTAATGTGAAGTATTCATTGTCTCGTTTTCTCTTGTCTTCAAGAAGAAAATGAAATGATGCTTTATTTTAAAAATTAAAGAGGGAATGCCAGTAACAGTTTGTATTGCTCTATATGGAACCAAAGTTATTCTGTAAATCAGGAGTAAAATGTAGTTATTTGCCTAAGAAATAAAGAGTCTTCCCACCGAACTAATACTGTTCAGTGAATTATAGAGCAGGGTAAATACTGTAAAAAAATCACAAGTATATTCATACATTTTTAAAAAGTACCATAACTGTGATCACATTCTTTTTATATCCTGTTTCGAATAATACTCCAGCAACAGTGTTTTCTGGCAGGAACATGTATAAAAATAGCCAAATGTTAACATGACTATTACAGAATGTGTGTGGAAAGAAAATTTTAATTTCATTTTGCAAGCTTTTGTATATAAAATAAAGTTCCCGGACTCAATAAAGTACTTAGGCAGATGTTTAAGTCTCATTATTTTCAAAATGTATGCTAAAATATTCTCTTCTGGAGCTGAGAAATAACTTGAAAGTAAGATATTACTCTAAAGTTTCATTCATATCTTAGAAAGATGAATTCTATATCTGTAGATAAAACTGGAACACAGACATCACTGTAGTGGAAGGGATAAAACATGAAAACTAGGTGCTACATGAACTTTTGTCTTCCATTCAAAATTAGTTTTATTCTGAAAGTCTAAGTCTCATAATGGATTTGTAAACAAGCTACAAATGAAGACTTTTAAAATAGAAATTACTCAGTAGGTAAGTTTAAAAACCACAGATTTTGATATGTTGAGAAACTATGAGCAGGCAAAAAAATCATAACATTTATGATGAACTTTTTCATTGAATACTTAGCGAATTATCCACTTATAAGGAACAGAGGATTTTTGTCCATTAATAAGTGTTGCTAATTTTTTCTGTATTGTGTTTTTCAAATAAAACATATACTAGTGTTCTTTTTAAAAGGTGGGTGAAATTAACTCCAAGGTTTTCTTCTTTGGTAGTGATGAGTCAAATTTCTGTTTAAGGGCAATGGCTGTCTTGTTTAAATTCCTGATTAACCACATTCAGATTTTTGATATTTCTGGCATTTTTATTACAGTGCTTTTTTTCTGCTTTAAACAAAATCATTCCAATCGTTAGCAGATTCATTCTGGTGATAGACAGTGGTGACCAGAGCCAACTCAGGCCAAAGCTGCAAGTACGTAACATAACTTGTCTGGGGCCTTGTCAGCACCTGCTCAAGTCATTAGTTCAGCCAATACCTGTTGAAGTCAACAGAAAATCTTCAACTACACTTTAACCATATCCCTGTGAAAGGACAATCTGTATTTTTCTGGGACTCATGACTGCATCAAGGACTGAAGTAGTCGGTGGGAGAGATATCTGCGAGTTCCTTGTTGTCTGAAGTCACCACATTCTTTAACTGAGACTCACTTCCCTGTTCTTGGTAGATCATTCCATTTTTATTACAAACTAAGAGTATTTTAAAATATTTTCTAAAAGTCATAGAAGTGATTATCTATTCATTGATGTTCTGTTAGACAGTCTATATTTGTATCATACTTACTTTAGTTCTTATATTCTGGGAAAAACCCCACATTAATTTCTACAGTGTGACAGAAATGGTTACTCTCTCAGGGCTACTGAGTTTGGTAATTCCCAGGCTTTGTTGTTATATTTACTTGTGGGTTGGGTACCGTACTGGCTTCTCTCTGTTGCTGTTCTTTTCCTTCCTTCCTTCCTTCCTTCCTTCCTTCCTTCCTTCCTTCCTCCTTTATTTGTGAAGAAAAAGCATAGACAATTTTTTTTCTTATAGTTTTTGTGCAATGATAACAAGTATTGCTTGATATCGTTCTCTTTTTATTTTGTTTTTTTTTGTTTTGGTACTGATGGATATGATACTGCCCCAGTGAAAGCAAGATTGTGTAGAACTCAGAAACTGAAGGACTTTTAAAATAACCAGTGATAAGTCTCTGATGTTTAGTTAACCATCAAAGTAAGGAAAACACAGGGCAGGCTTTTTAAAGCAGAGCAAGTACACAAGCCATGGCCTTTGGGATATTTTCCCATGATTTGCTCATACTGGAATTTTCAAGTTGCAATTCAAAAGCTGAGAATATCTTATTTCCTGCTACTCAGAGTGGAATAAAAGCTTCCCATGTAAGCATTCCCAATAAGCAAAAAATGTCTATAACTCTGTGTAGTTGCTACCACATTCTAGAGTTCCACAGCGTTATGTCTTTGCAGATCTCTTTTTTATGTTTTAGATTCTGAACAGTCCTAAATGGTTTCAGCCATCATATAATTTAACACTGAGTCATTCCCCATTCCTACAAGAAACCTTCTCTTATGCATGATTATATATTGTGAAAATGGATAGGCTAATTTTGCAACGTGAATTTTCTATGGTAGCTGTTCTGCTACTATTCTAGTCTGTTTTTAATGATATACTCGCTGCAGCAGCCCTCTTACATACAATTACAATTTCTGAAAAGTGACTAACTTTGGCTAAAATTATATACATTAACCCAGACTCTCTCCTGTGGAACAGTATGCACAAACGTTTTTGTGTGGTTTTAGACCTAAACAAAGACATTTGAAAGAACGTGCCACACTAAAGGTATTACCATTAGGTAGAGGTGGAAATGAGCAGGGTCTGACAGTTTCTCAACAGTCAAATGTTTCTTTCACCTTTGCTCACTTGTTTTATTTTCTAAGCAGATGTGCAGCCAACCAGAGGGGAGCTGCTTTGGATTTGTATAAGACAAGCTGTGGGTGAAGAAGGTCCATTTGCCCACAGTAGTCAAGAGTCCACTTTTATTTCTGCACACCTAAATAAAAAATAGATTTTCCTGTTGCTGTCAAATTTAACAAACTTAAACATAAAATTCAGCTTAAACCTCTGCTCTGTTTTTGCTTTGTATCTCTCATCCCTGAGTAGAGGGAGAACAGACACTTGGTAGGCAACTTTTGCTTGCTCAGCAAAATGGAAGGTTAAATTAACAGAGTGACAAATACTGATCCAGTCATTTAAGCTAAAAGAGAAAAGACATATTAATGGGGTCACAAGATGCCATACAACATCCAACTTAAAGATATGGTGAGGATATAAAGATTCTTAGAGAACAGAGTCCCTTATTCTCAAAATTCTCAATAGGTCAACTCAAAAGCTGCTACAAGTTGAGGAGCAATAATTGAATGGAAAAGAAGAGGTTAGGCTGACAAGAGGAGCACAAAAAGCTTCTACGTTGGAACTCCTTTTTTTTTTTTTTTTTTTACAAAGGAATAGCTTTGGATCGTCCCCATGTGGAGGATGATAGAGATAAGAAGCTCTCTGGTGGTAAGCATCTGGGATGGGAGGGAAGATCATAGGATGTTGTGGGATTCTCTTTCTTTCTTTCTTTAACTGTGTACGTCTCTGCTGGTTTTTTGAAGCTTTTCCAAACCCCAAGGCTTCTGAGGTTCTTGCATCACTCATTTTAACTTTTTTTTTTTTTTTTAAATGTAACAATGTCAGAGCAATGTGTATATGTGTTAACACAAGAGAATATCAGTGTTGGGCCTCTAATTAGATTCATATTTATATTGAAATTTTAAAAAGTCCCCAGCACAAATGAGTTACAATAACGATTACTTCCCTCCCGATGGGAAAAGATAGCAGTTGTTGCTCTATGTACTAGTCCTGAGCCAAGAATATCCATAGATTCAAGTTTGATTGAAGCTCAAGTAGATTGTGAATTAATGAACTTGATTCATCAGTGCTGCCTTGAACAAAGCAAAGCTCCCCCACTGAGTTTCAGATTGTGTCTTGGGACATCCTTGGAAACTTACTGCATATGTGGTGGTGGTGTCTGAAACCAAGTTAGAGGCTTCAAATCAAAGTCTTTAGCACCAGAAGACATTGTACATAACTGGAGAATGACCAAGTAAATATTGGAGTGCTGCCATGTAAGTCAAGAGAGAGAGAAACATCTTAACAGAGACAATTTGCTTCAGGGATCTACTTGGGAACGGTTTAGGGGGTGGGAGGAAAGAGTTTAGGGCACAAGGGAACAAACCCAAACATGCCTTATATTTATTCAGCGCTCTGTAGGCCATTCTCCGGTGGCCTTACCTTTAATGTTGAACATTTAATTTTTTTTGTAGACAAGCAAGAGCTGAGTAAATGCTCTATTTTCAAGGTCTCTGCTCATCCCACTCATCATGTATTCTTTGATCAGTGGGAAACTGAAGTAAAGGCAATGCTTTAGGGCCTGATCCAGAAAGCAAGATAATTTTATTTACATGAATAGAAATAGACAAATGTATGCTAATGGGTAGGGGCTGTACATGGTCATATTTGAAAGATAACTTAGGAAGTGTGAACTCATCTCTATGCAAAGGCTTTTCAGACAACTTTTTTTGCTAACATGGAGATAAAAGTAACCAGTAAAATACTAAACTAAATATCAGCATGAATGGGAAAGGAATCATACGTTTGACATGTGATTTATATGCAATTAATATAGCAATTTGTTGAAAACTGTGTTGAAGTATATCGTTTTCTTTTAATATCTTTGTTTTTTTAGTGATTTCTACCCAGAGAACAGAAATTGCAGTCAGAATTCAAAAACCAGAGTTTTTTTGCACTTGCTTCCATGAGAAATCAGGTCTTTCTCAGCCAGGTGGTCTGACTTGCTGTCTGTTAAAATGAATGTTACTGAAAAATGGGTTTTTTTACACACTGGGACTTAAAAAGGGCTATAATTTCTCAAAAAGCCTAATTAAGTGTGAAATTTTGAAATACGTTAGAATATTCCTCCAACTTAATTTGGTATTGAGAGGTGCGTGTGTAATACAATATATCTTCATAAAGTTTAAAAAAATGTTGATAGATTAAATACAAAAGTAGTTTAGAACGCCTCATCAATCATGAAAAAAGCATAGCAAAATCTTGCTAGTTTAGTTTATTAAAACGAAGTTTTGTACAAGACTTTGCTTGTATAGACAATTATGTTCATAAAAGCTGTTTTTACTTGGATTGCGATGAACAAAATGTTCACAAGATTAAGGCACTTCAGTGGCCACTGTTGAAGTTAAATATTTGAGTTCAGCTTCAGAACACATTTCTATGGTTTCTGTGTTATATAGTGCATCATTAGACCCCAGCTGTTCTCCATCTCTCTTTTCTACCAGCTTGCCTGCATTTTCAATGACCCTACCATATACCAGGAGGTGCTTTTCCACCTGTAGTAGTTGGTTTCACTGACTAAAGACTATAATTACTTTGTTTATGTCTGGAGTAGCATGGGTAAGATCCAGTGCTGCAACTTCTTCAGGGTGCAGCTCTTTTTGGTTGGGGTTTGGTTTTTTTTTTTCTTTTCAGTATCAGTGTCTGCAAGTTATTCCAATTTATAACTTGCACAATTTTTCACACTATCCCTGCCTATTGCATCCCCACTGATGGTAGCTGGAATAACTGCTCATTTGCCACATACAGTGACATGACCGACTAAATATCAAAGTGATCTTTCAAGATTTAAGGCTGTCTGCAATGAAACTATAAAACTGGATAAATTCATGGGAATTATGCATGCCTCCAAATGAATATGATTTAGAAGTGCATGGGTCATAAGGGGCGATAGGAAATACCAAAAGATTAAAAAAATGTTGTAAAAGAGATGGGAGATAAAATGTAGAAGATCTGACATTTGCCATGCTTGCTTGTTTTTTTTTCCCTGCTGTTTTTTTTTCTACTTTTTTCAGTCTCTCTGTCAATTACCCTAATTTTTATGTTATGATTTTAGATTCTTATTTGTAGTTTGTCTGAATTTGGCACAGAACACAGGTAAGTCCTACATTTTGGCATTTGGCATTTGGCGTTTTGGTTTGGAAATACTGAATCCTGGCAAATACTGTAGTTATTTGTTTATTCACTGTCATCATTATAGTAGATACATCTGTAAATACATCTCTGTATGGATCACTGAAATTTTTTAAACACTTTTTTCCCCTCTGATAGGCAGTACATTTCCAAACATAATTTCTAAGAAAAACTTATTGAACAGTGACATTTCACCACTTCTAAAACATCTTGTGATATTTTTTCATTGATAATGTTATTGACTGACTTTTGTTGAAAAGTGACAAATGTTCCTTGGTCCAGACCTTTACCAATATCCCAGTGGAGTCTAGAATGAGGAACACTTTGACAACCGGACATAAATAAGTTTCAGGATTCCAAAGCTGTATTTTATCTTGGCAGCTGCCCTGATTAGTTTCCTTGGAAAATGTTTTCAGTTGTGTGAATGAGGAAGAAGAATGTGACTCTGGACTATACAAGGGTTTTGGATTTGTGGTTGGGTTGGTTTTTTTCCCCACTCTGTTAGGTTTGGGACTTACTAGGGCGCTTACACAAACTGCTTTTGTAAAATGCCTTGATATTTCTAGATTTTTAGGAGGAATACACACAAACAGAGGAAGGTGAGTTCGTCTACAAAAAGAAATTTTTTGTTCTAATAAATACTTTGATTTGCTTAATCTGTAACCTACAGGGGAATACCATTCAGTGGGTTGTCAGAGTTCACATGATTCTGTATGTAATTACTTTGGTATTATAATTGCCCTCTGTAACTGCCTATGCTGGAAATGATGTAAGTTTCTGACCAGGGGGGATGTTTTTACATTATTGCATTATTCATGTTTAAAGCAAGTTGGTGAGAAGTATAATTGGAAAGAGAGAAAAAAAAAGGAATTTAGATTAAAGCCCTTTATAGTAAAAGAATTTGAGTTTGGAATATTTTTTTTTCTTATGGCAGAATTGTTGTGAGGCAGATTAATACATACCCTATCCTACGGAATCATAATTTTTGCTCAGAAAAAAAATTAAAATTTAATTATTGAGAGGATTTGGGAAAAAAGTCTTGACCTTATGAACACTTCCTGAAAATAATGTGCTTTGGAACAAAACATGTGTCATTGTGAGAGCCTCCAAACTTATGTACTGCATTGCAAAATAGCAACAATTTAGGGAACGAGATTCTAACACTAATCAGCATGCCATGTAGTTAAATGTGGTTTCAATATGCTTGTGGCCTGGTTTCTGCTGTTTCTCTGAAGGAGGGGAATCTGCTTTTTCAAATTTCAGAGGAAAGGTCATAAAGTTTGTAAGATTAGAAATCTAGCGAATTCTACACATCTGCACTAGCCAAACTCCCTGTTTTCATTACTTTTAAGTAAGCATACCATTTAAATTAACAGTTATTCTGACTTTTCATCACCTTTTCTATTAAAGTTCACATAGTGAATCAAAGAAAAGACTTCCAAATGATCAACAAATGTTTCAATAAGCAATAATCAGCTGCTGAACAACAAATTAACATGTTGATTCTCATTTGAAACATTACCATCTTGTATTTTCTCTCATTGTGCCCTAAATTATTTATATCACATACAACTTGTGTGACTTTTGTCAGTTTGTTCTAAAATCCATCATTCAAATTCTGAAATAAATCGATTATTTACAGCAATTTTAAAACACTTAAACACAGAATCCTAAGAGCTTAAGTTTGGTTTTATTTTTTTTTTAAATTTTATTCTGATTTGCCGCCTTCCTGGTGTTTCACCTTTCTGTATAAGCAGGCACAGCTGTCCAGTCTCTCAATTATTTTAAAGTTAAATACTGATGACTGTAAAAAAATGGATGCAGTACTTTAACCACAGTAAGACACAGATATAGTTAATGTTAATTAAAGGTAGAAAGCATTTTTGAAGTTTATGTGTCGGTGAAGGATACACCCCATTAACTGCTTTAGCAGTTGCAGCAAACAAATCAAGAATTGAAGGGAAAAGGAAGATATGTTTCTTTACAAATTAATGGTAATATTTTAAGTGCTATATAATCTTTTGTAATAGTGATGATATTCCTCTCATTTATGCATCAAATATTTATACTAAAATAAAACTGCTCATATGATTTCCCCTGTTTGCTGCACGTCCATAAAGAGGTCTCAATTACCTTTACTAACATAATTTATTCTTACAAAAGTTTCTTTTATGACTTGATCATGAACAGCTGCTAGCAGTATCTTATACAGAGTACTTGATCTGTGTGAAGTAATTAGGATTGGTCAGAATTATGCTTTGGACATGTACAAAATAATCATAAGCTCTCTGAGTCTCTCAAGAAGAGGTAGTAGTTTAGTTAAAAAAATAGTGTGGAATTTTATAATAGTTTTAATGCTTTGTGACTTGGCTACACCAGCTTAGCCCACAGCATCATTCCTGAATATATTAAGCTACTGAAAGATTTAATGACTGAGTGAAGATTTTAGATTAAATTGTATTTTATCACATTCATGTGTGTAATTGCGTGAGCATGCACAGCCTCGGTTGCAAAGAAGAGCTGAAAACCATGGCTGAGTCATCAAATGCCTTTGTATCAGGACTCTAGCAAGTGGTTTTGAAAAGAGCAGTGTCCTATTCTACGCAAGGCTATCAAATGCATTGGTTTTTATTTCTGTCATTCTCTCCAATTTGTATTGCCTCTTGCCTTTTTTAAAGTAGTTAACAATGCTGTCCCAAATTGATCATGAGTCAGGAAACTCTTCTAATTCAAAATAGAAAAATAATTTCTTTCTAAGTAACAGTACAAAAGTTCAACACCTTTTTTTTTTTTTAAAGAGGACTAGCTTTAACTTGTGCAGCAGCCTTTGTAAACTGGTTCCATACCTGAATATCCCAGATTGAGAACAGTGTCCACCACCTGCACTAACTGTTGACATAAAACAACAACATGCTTCTGCACGGTGTGAGCTGCAAAATGCATGCTCAAATTCTTGCTTGGCTTACTTAGTTACTTCCACAGATATGATCTTTGGAGGAAAACTTGTCTTTGGTTCTACCTGTGAACATATACTACTAGTAATGCGAATACTTGAACCACGAACAGAAGCCCAGCTTCTTTTTGGACCAAGAGGGTGGATTTCTTGGTATCTAGTGGCAAGTTTGTGCTTCTTGTGAATGACTGCATTCACACTGTACCCAAAGTAAACACGAATAGCCTCTGAGCCACCCTAATTTATGCCTGATAGCCTCAGTTTGCAATAGATAATATACCACTCAAGAATTACAGTAGACCAGCACCCACTGGATGTCTTTTTTCTCAGCCCATGATGCATTGCGTATGGCAGTGTAGTTTGGTAGAGGCATTGGAAGGAATCGCACTTGGTCCACTGCTCCTATTTTCTGTTCTTTGTACACTGCTTAAGAGGCGTAAAAGAGCAAAGAATAGATGAGAATCCGGCCTTTGCCTGTTTTTTTTTTTTTTTTTTTTTTTTTCTTTTCTGGCAATAGTTCTTGTAAAAAGAATGGGTTTATGAACACCTGAATGTTTGTCAAGTGAATATGGAATGAATACAAAAGTAGGCTGAGCATGACTAAAAGCAAATTGAAACAGCCGAAGATACGGTTTTGGTGTTATACTCTTAATTCAACACTTGTTCATACGCTTATTGAAAAATCAATAAAGACAAAATGTTCTCAGCTAGCTTCTCTGCAGAGATTTCAGCATTTGCTTTAGGACTTCAGGAACACTCCTTAAAAATGGAGACCAAACAAATGTGCTTGTGACTGTTTTTATCATTCATTAAAAAACCCCTAATCATTAAATTTTTTAGTCATGAGATAAATGTTATAAAATGGTTGCTGTGATAATAGAGTTATATACCTTTCTGTTTGGTTCCAACAATTTTTTCTATTTATAGTCATGAAAGATAAAGTATAACGATACAAAGAGGGATGAGTGATTAGCATAATGGATGTGCTGATCAAACTGTTTCTTCAGAAATTACCTCTCTTCACTTTCAATAAGTGTAATAATTTTTTATTTAAAGAAAATTTTAGCAGCAGAAAGTATATCCCTTTGGTGGCTTTTGTGGTTTTTTTTTCAAGAAAAATGTGTGGTGATAAACAATGTTGCTCCCTTTTGTTCTTCCATATTAAATACAAGTGAGTTTTCACATATATAATATTTCATGGTCATTGAAGTGACAATCTTTAATTAGTTTAGAAAAATAAAGTCATGAGTTCATCAAAACAGAAAGACAGTTAAAAACTTTTTTTTTTTTTTCAAATTAACTTATGAAGCAAAAGCAGTGTACACTTTCCTATTTTTTTTTCCTTGTATTCACTTACATGGTCAAGATTCACTGTCTACTTAAACTGGTGGAATCTGAATCCATTCCTATTCATAAATAGAATGAGGAAATAAGGATGAAGCTAATATTCCTCCTAAACAATCCTTTAATCCTGACAACTAATAAAATACAATTAAAAAAAAAAGTCTGAAAAAATAGTTTGTTAGTGCAGATTTCAATTCCTAATTGTTGCATAGGGCCACCTCACTGTCTGATTTGTTGCATTCAAAATAATGCTCATGGCATTCAAAAATGAGAGTACCAGAGAGAAAGTGACTTATTATTTCCACTGTGGCTTAATTAAGAGGAAGGCTTTTGATTTCTACAGTTTGCTTTTAATAACCCCATTGTTGGTAGAGAACTGAAAGTAAGTCACAATGTAATTTTTCCCTGTATCTGTCATAAATAAGCTAACCAAAAAAATGTAGTGAGAGGGAGGTAGGGAATCATAACAGCATATAAAAAGGAGGATGGAGTCCTTTTTGAGGCAGGCTTCTTTATCTTATACAATTAATTCAAGTGGGTTCCAGATCCTGCAGAATCGGATCTAAAGGCCCTTAATATGGGCCCAATATTAACTTCATACTAAGTTATGCTTTATATTATATGAATTTCTTTTAAGTGAATGAAATTGCTTTCATGTGAACGTACAATTTGCCAAAAGCAGGAGTTTCAGTATTTTGTTTTGAAATCCGGCAGTTTATCCTTTTACCCTGAGGCCTGATGGGTTGGAAGAAACCAGCATTTGGTCTTTGCAAGTCAGTCTATGAAGCAGACTATAAAATTTTGAGTATAACACTTGTGCAGAAGAGTACTTCTTTCTTCTTTTTTCTTTTTTTTTTTTTGGTTTTGGTTTTTTTTTTTTCCCCAAAGGTAAAGTGTTCATGATCATCTTTTAGTATCTGGATCTCAGATGAAGACAAATCCTCTTGGATGAGTTAGTTGGCAGCAAAGTTCTTCAAGACATAGTTTCTTTTTTGTCCTCCATTTTAGTAGTTTAATCTGGCTCAAGTTCAAGTATCTTCTCCATTTAGCTACTTTGAGTATCCTGTCTTTGCAGGTTAGGAAAGTGGTTTGTGTTCTTCTGCCAAACAGTATGAACAATCAGGGTGAGTAGGAATGTTGCCATCCTTCTAATGCTTATATTCCAAACGAGTAGGAAGACTTCCCAGGATATTAATTGCTCCTAGCAGAATTGTGAATGAAATTCATAATCAGTTAATGTTTTCCAATTTCACAAAACCTTTATTAATTCTACTGTAATTTTAAATGAAAAGCATAGTGTAGTAGTATTGACTGCAGTTCCATATCACTTTCTTTTTGCTAAAAATTCTTCTTATCTGACAAGAATCTCTATTTAAACAAATAATTTCAAAATGCCTGTGTGATTAACCAGCGCCTACTGTGTCAATATAGTCCAACATCTAAGGCAGAGAGACACAGAAGACCGAGATGTTTTTCTTAGCTTACGCTTGGGCCCACAGGGTGTCTTTGGGCTATTTACTTTTCCTCTCTGAGTCAGCTTTCGCACCTACTGGAATATATGAAGTGTCCTCCTTTTGTGAAATTGTTACTAATCTATAAGGGAGAGGTATTATGCAGATGACAACTATCTAGTTATAATATTATTCAATGGTTTAAAGTCACAGAACCACATTTCAGACTTGGTATTTGTACTCCAGCTCCTGTCAAACTACCATTCAATTTCCAATCACACGTACAAGATAGGTGATCTGGAGGTATTTCTCATAAACCACAAACACGTCTGATGAAATATGCTGCAGTATTTCTCACGTTGGATGCGTTTTGAAATGGCATTTCCCAACAGACCACACAAAATCAGGGTGAGTGAAACACGAGAAAGGGAAATAATACCCCAATGAATCAGAATCCATATGGTTTCTCCTTCATGATGGAAAGTCTTCAGAACTTCTCCATGTTTTCTGGGCTAATAATTGGAGGAAAACTTAGTTGTTTTAATGGTGTCTTTATTTTCTTAGTAAACACTTGGCATCTGTAGTTACGTTTGCACATACTACACACACACGTATCTTGCTGACATATCGATGCCGAGAAATTTAGTTTTTGTAGGCATTTCCTTAATATCAGAATTATCTTTCAAACAGCAAGCCCCCAAAATGTTGAGTTTTTCCTTCAGACAGCAGAGTCCGAACTCCTAAGGTGGAATTCAATCAACAGGTTGTGGCTCTCAAAGCTCTGGGCAGTGTTACTTCCCTGCTTATTCAGTGAGTCACACGTCTTTTTTGTTTCTTGTTTTTTTGGGCAGGAGAGGAGAGGCTGGGCTTTTTTGGGGGGAGGATGAGAGGATACCTTCTTGTATCTCTTGGTGTCATTCAGTGATCAGAGTGCCCTTAGCTCTCTGATTCTGTTAGAAGAAGTGCGGAGGGTCTTCTTACTACTTACATGCTGAACACTATTTACCATCACTGCCAAGCAAAAGACACACCCTTTTAAATTTTACAGTGGAGGCTTAGCACAGGCATGCAGAAGTCTGCTCATCAGTTCTGTCTGGAATGGTATGTGAGAGGAGGTTGCCTTTGTTTGGTTGCCTTTTAAACAGGCTAATAAGCTATTATTAGCTTTTCTTGTGAGAGGTCATAATGGGGGAAAAAAGAAGGGGGGGATTTTTAAATGCTTTGGCACTGATTTCAATGCAGTGATGATTACAGGTGGCTAGATCATAATCTTGCTGGAAGGGAATTCAAGAGGTTATCCAGCCAGTGTCCATCCACCTACTGCAGGGCAAGGTCGATTACATTTAGGCAGAGTCTGAGAGACATCTGTGCTGCCTTGTCTTAAACGCCTCCAGCCCTGGAAATGCCACAGCTTCCCCAAAAGGTGTGACCCAGGCTTTGCTTTACCATCCTATTATTAATATGGTTTTGTTAATATCTTGTTCGTTGTAATTTAAGTTGATTATTGTTTTTGATATTCACAGGAATATGATGTTAGGTTCATTTCTTTCCCTTTCCTGAAGTGTTTAATTAGGCGAATACTTATTTTGTTTCTTTTCCTTTTGTATCTCTGTTTCTTTTCATCAGACTAAACTTGTCCATCTTTTTATTCAATATCCTGTAATAAATCATGATTTAAAAGCCTCTCACATTTTTGCCTGTCCTCTGGATTCCCGTCCTGTCACCTTTCTTGAAATATATGGCCTCGAGCTGGACACAAAGTGCTTCCATCTTGTCCTTACCAGTGCTGTCTAAATCAAAACATTATTGCATTTGTCTTTTGTTTATATGTGACAATCCAAGGTTTAGTTGGCTGATTGCAAAAGCATGACTCCATTGACTTATGTTCTGCTGCTTATTAAGATAACTACTGTATCCATCTCTCAGAGTGATTTCCTACCCAATTATTTCAGACCATGTATTTATGTAGATGACTATCTGTCCTTTAGTAAGTTCTACTTCTGTCTGTTAAATAGCGTCCAATTATTTTTCAGGATGTATCTCCAATTTGTCAAGTTCAATTCTGTCTTTAAACATATTTGTAATCCTAATTTCATGAGTTCGCCACCCAGTCTCTTAATGAAAGCATGGAATAGGTATAAGGACAAAAATGCATGAGGAACAGAGCTCTGAAGAAATCCATTTGCCATCTAGTTCAGAGGCAACCATTAAGAACCATTCCTAGAACGCTCTTTTCCTCCGTTCTACACCTACAATATTCACCCAGATCATGATTTTACAGTTTACTTATGAGAACATTACACATAAAAATACCACAAAATATATGGCATTTACTGATTTTTATCTCTGCACAGTGCAAGTTTTTCTGCCTTAAAGTCATACTGTTTTGACCTGTTTTATTCTTGGTGAATTCTTGTTCACTGTTCATTTATCTCTTTTTTTCCCTGTATTTGCTAAACAACTTTTCTTTTTTCCCAGATTATTTTCTGCAACTTGAAGTTAAGACAGTAACTCAATATTTCACCATTTCTTTTTCTTTCTTTCTTTCTTTCTTTCTTTCTTTCTTTCTTTCTTTCTTTCTTTCTTTCTTTCTCTCTCTTTCTTTCTTTCTCTCTTTCTCTCTCTCTTTCTCTTTCTCTTTCTCTTTCTCTTTCTCTTTCTCTTTCTCTTTCTCTTTCTCTTTCTCTTTCTCTTTCTCTTTCTCTTTCTCTTTCTCTTTCTCTTTCTCTTTCTCTTTCTCTTTCTCTTTCTCTTTCTCTTTCTCTTTCTCTTTCTCTTTCTCTTTCTCTTTCTCTTTCTCTTTCTCTTTCTCTTTCTCTTTCTCTTTCTCTTTCTCTTTCTCTTTCTCTTTCTCTTTCTCTTTCTCTTTCTCTTTCTCTTTCTCTTTCTCTTTCTCTTTCTCTTTCTCTTTCTCTTTCTCTTTCTCTTTCTCTTTCTCTTTCTCTTTCTCTTTCTCTTTCTCTTTCTCTTTCTCTTTCTCTTTCTCTTTCTCTTTCTCTTTCTCTTTCTCTTTCTCTTTCTCTTTCTCTTTCTCTTTCTCTTTCTCTTTCTCTTTCTCTTTCTCTTTCTCTTTCTCTTTCTCTTTCTCTTTCTCTTTCTCTTTCTCTTTCTCTTTCTCTTTCTCTTTCTCTTTCTCTTTCTCTTTCTCTTTCTCTTTCTCTTTCTCTTTCTCTTTCTCTTTCTCTTTCTCTTTCTCTTTCTCTTTCTCTTTCTCTTTCTCTTTCTCTTTCTCTTTCTCTTTCTCTTTCTCTTTCTCTTTCTCTTTCTCTCTTTCTCTTTCTCTTTCTCTCCCTCTCTCTCTTTCTCTCTTTCTCTCTCTCTTTCTCTCTCTCTTTCTCTCTCTCTTTCTCTCTCTTTCTTTCTTTCTTTCTTTCTTTCTTTCTTTCTAGATTTTTTGCTATCCTTCTCAGTTGCTCAAAGATCTGCCGTTTCATCAGTCAGTTCCTTAAGTTATAAAGTGCATGAAGTTAAGACAATTTGGCATAAATAAAATTATCTAAGCACTCCCTTATTTATTCCTTCCTCACCCAAGGACAAGATTTTGCTCTTTTGTCCTTGGTATTATTTATTACAGTGACTTTATCAAACCTGATATTTTCAGAAAAAACCACTGAAAAAAAGGTTTATTTTTCTGCTCAAACCAACCCTTTCCATATTCCATACTAATATTCTTACAAAAGATTTTGGTTTGATTGTTCACATCTCAAGTTACACCTCTTGCATGATTTTACTTTTCTGATTTTGTCTATACTGACTTTTTTCTTCATCCTTAACGATCTGACCTAGCTTCCACTTTCTGCTAACATCCTTCTGGTGTCTAAGGTCCAAAAGGAACTCATTGTTTAGCTCATTTCCTAACACGCTCATCTTTCCTCCACAGTGGAACAGTTTATAGTTGTTTCCCAAATAATGTTTTGCTAAAGAACTGCCTGCTCCTTATCCCACACCACCCTAGACTGGACTCCCAATTTTTTAATTTGTCAAAATCTGCCTGCCTATGTCAATGGTTATTGTTTTGCTGCTATTCTTCTCTTTTGTCTCAAGGAGTTATTTTTTATGCCACTGTCTCTTAAATCATCATTCTTCTGGATATTTAACTCATTTCATTTTACCAGTTAAGAGGAAAATCTAAAATTACCTTCCTGTACATTGCCTATGTTTTTTTCCATGATAAATCAGACCAAAGAAGAGTTTAGAAAAACTTGAAAAAAAGTAGTTGTCCTGTTATGTTTTCCTTCCCTAACACTGAGTAGTTAGTATCTCCCATTTCCCAAGTGCTACCTTCTTCATAATTCCAACTGTTGATCACAAAAACCCTCTATCCACTTCTTCAGATTGAAGGTTTATAACGTAAGTGTTCTTTTCCTCCACAGTCACTACTCAGAGCTTCTTTATCAGTTCTGCCTCTTTTTACATTTTTCGTCTATTGCCACATGTTACAAATCTTCACCATGTTCTGCTAAAACTGGGAACTGACCATATTAAAAATTAAAGCTCAGTTAGATTGAGAGAAGGTTTTGAAAGAAAGAAAATAATCTTTGTCAATGCAGTTTAATGCCTTTTTTTTTTTTGAGTTGCATGCCTTATCTTGAATCTTACTTTTTTATATTCCTGCTTATGAACAGTATGCCTTTTTAAGTAAACGTGCTTTTTATTTCTTCTGTAATATATCTAAGGAAAAATATGTATTAATTTGACCTTGAAGTCTTAATGGGCTAAATGCACTGGTTAAGTGCTCTACTTAGTTCTTGTTCATTTGAAGAGAATTTTGAATTTTATTTCTTGCTGCTGTACTCACAATTCAGTTTGATGTTCTGTCTTTTGTCAAATTGAATAACATTCAAAAATCCCAGTGATTTTCATTGTTATATAATTTAAAATAGCCAGGTCAAAACTTATAAATGTCATAAGAAGTCACATTTAATAAATAGCTCAGGTGTTAATTTCTAAGAAAACACAAAGGTTATTTAGTTCTAATATCTTCTTTTATGTGAATAAAATTAGGTAACTGATACCTTCTGTATGTACAAAGAGAAGGTTGAAAGGAGGAGCAAAATCTCCACGTGACTCTCATTTGAAGACCCTAATCTAGAACAGAAGTGTTGTAAGCATATTAGCTTGGTTCAAGAATCATGTGTATGGAATGATTCCCTTGATGTGGTGCTACAGAGAATGAGCTCCACAGAAAATCTAAGAAACTGAAAAAACACTGCCACGGAATTTTTTCATTAAAACAAAAAAATTCCTCCAAGATGTTTCCACTTCTTTTTGAAAAAAAGTCCAGTCTGGCTACTAGAAGTAGTAATCTAGAAGAAGAATAGTTGAGATTACTTGGAAATCAAAAGAATAGATGCCCTTTAAATACGTAATTATTGAATTAATTGCACAGTTATTATGGCATTCTTCTATTGACTGTTATTTCTGTCACATATCTATCAGGAAGTTGGCTAATTTCTTCATCTGTACATCAAGTGGTTACACCAGATCCAGTCTTGGCAGTGGAGGTGTTCAGTTTGCTCTACACCATCTTGAAGTGCTGCATTTTCTTATTTGTCCATCTATGCATGTTTCTCCTGCAGTGTTACACTACTCCCATGATGGTTACAGGTAGCTTGCTGTTTAGTGTAGTGATTTCTCTGCCTGAAAATTATAGTGTCATCTTTTTGAAATGCAGGGCCCAGCTGGGGTGAGCAGACTAAAAGAGACTGGGGCTGGCCAGGTCCAATCCATTGCTGGGCTTGCTTTGGGATGGGGTGGCCCTGGAGACGCTGGGGAGCAATTAGTATTGAAAAAATGCATCTCCAAAAAAGCCTAAAATTGCACTATTTGTCGCAAAAGCTATGCTTTTCCTAAAGCCTTTGAACAGGAGAAACCTAAACCAAAATATATCAAAATACCATGAGAGTTAACTGCATCATTTTTCAAAACAAATGTTGTCATGAGATCTATTTAGGAATTAGAAGGGTAATTATTCTAGCAGAGTAAGCATATATAGTTCATGGAATATTGTTGTTCTATTGTTTTATTTTGCAAAGTACGAGATTGACATCCATGGAAACTAAATTTTATTTACAGAGTAAGCATGACAGCCTCCATTTTCTCACCATTGTTTTAAAAAATATGTTCAGATTTTAATAAAAGTCCCAACAGTTCTAACAACAAATATCTTCAGTTTGTATACATTTTATATGCATTATCCACAAACATCCCCACTTCTTACACAAACCCTATCGATCTATTGATTCTGCACTCCACTGGATCAGTCTGCCCGTCTGCGTGCCTAAATTCATGCTGCTTTCAGCTCCCATGCTTTGTGATGATTACTTTAATTGATGCCTGAAGTCGGTAGATTTTTGCATGGCTACAGCTGGCAGCATGCATAGTGGTGCACAGCTTACACATGCTTTTTTGGAGGTGTGGATATTCTCATTTCCTCATTGTCTGCTGAGAGAAACAAGAGAAGAGTTGGGGCACAGAGATCATAGAATCATAGAATGGTTAGAGTTGGAAGGGACCTTAAAGATCAAGTTCCAACCCCCCTGCCATGGGCAGGGACACCTCTGACTACAGCAGGTTGCTCAAAGCCCCATCCAGCCTGGCCTTAAACACTTCCAGGGATGGGGCCTCCACAACTTCCCTGGGTAACCTGTTCCAGTGCCTCACCACCCTCACAGTAAAGAACTTCTTCCTAATATCTAATCTAAATCTCCCCTCTTCCCATTTAAAACCATTACCCCTTGTCCTAGCACTAGACTTCCTGACAAAGAGTCCAGCTCTCCTGTAGGCTCCCTTCAGATACTGAAAGGCTGCTATCAGGTCTCCCCGGAGCCTTCTCTTCTCCAGGCTGAACAGCCCCAGCTCTCTCAGCCTGTCCTCATAGGAGAGGTGCTCCATGCCTCTAATCATCTTAGTGGCCCTTCCCTGGACCTGTTCCAACAGTTGGATGTCCTTTCTATGTTGAGGACTCCAGAGCTGGACACAGTACTCCAGGTGGGGTCTCCCAAGCACAGAGTAGAGGGGGAGAATCACCTCCCGTGCCCTGCTGGCCACGCTTCTTTTGATGCAACCCAGGATACGGTTGGCTTTCCGGGCTGCCAGCGCGCACTGCCGGCTCATGTTGAGCTTCTCATCCATGAGCGCTCCCAAGTCCTTCTCCTCAGGGCTACTCTCCAGCCATTCTCTGCCCAGCCTGTATTTATGCCTGGCATTGCCACGTCCCAGGTGTAGGACTCTGCACTTGGCTTGGTTGAACTTCATGCCATTTGCATTAGCCCACCTCTCAAGCCTGTCCAGGTCCCTCTGGATGGCATCCACAGATGACAGTGACACAATCACTTTCATCGAATTAAGGGCTGGGATCATGGGAATACCAGTTGTTTTGTGGTTAGGGAAGGTCACAGGTAGTTACTGAAAATCCTCATGCAGCTCAGTAGAGGCTTGACCTCATTGCACGTCCTCCTGTTGGAGCAGCTGATGTGATATGTATGAGACCGTGATGGAGGGGAAGGGGCCAAGAGGTATTTTATCCTTACAGATACTGCTCTGTCAGGGTCAGATTTCCTTGATGAAGCCATTGGTAAATCCGTTTACCGCTCTTTTTGATATTAGGAATGGCACAAGAAGCAGAGCTGTCTTCATGTTTTTGCGTGGGAGTAAAAAGGTTTCTTCTGCTTGTTTTACCCCTGCTGTGTGTAAACATAAGCAACTCCACTGCAGACACTCCAGTGTATACAGGATATGAGAGATGAAGTTAACAACGTGTTTTTGCGAAATACGAGAACCCTGCATGACCCATTTGACATACAAACGTGCCTGCACATGCACACAATTTAAATATCACTTCTTTTGCAGAAGCTTATTATTTCCAGATCTGGAGATAACACAGGGAAACATTCAGTCCAAAATGATTATTTTTTCAGTGTGACTTCAGTGAAGCAGTGGGCTACAGGTTTACCCTGGATCTCTGACTTCTGGCAGCAAACTGACTCTTAGGACACCGTTGAGATCCAGACCCTTGAACTGAATTCAGCGCAAGAAGAGGGTGCTGGGTGGCCCTTCCCGGGGTCAGATTCCGACATCTTTCAACAATGAGGTCAAAATCCGTTTCTTCTCCCACTCACTTGAGGCAACGATACGATGCTTTTAACAGACAGGCTAAGTCTTTCTAAGTTCTTCTGCTGTTCGATTACTGGTCCTATAATGATAAAAGAAGTTTTCAAATGTAGTGATAGTTTTGCCCTGTAGCAATAAATTATGAAGGGTTAATTATCAAAGCCATCAAGTCTGTTTTTCCTTGTACCATTTGATGATTAAATTAGAAAGCTTGTATATTTTTTTAATTAGGGAATTAAAACTCTACAGATGGAAGGTGTTGCCTTACTTTTTTTCAGCTTTCAGGTGAGATAATTAGGTTTTCTACTCAATTTTAATCACAGATAGAGTTATTATACTTCTTGACTTGGTGTTACAAATTAATTCAATATGGTATAGCACAGATTAATTCTTGTGAAGGTAACTAAAATAATACAGATATTTTTATAGAAAATATTCTTGATTTTTATTCAAGATGTGTGGAATTGAACTAGCTGCCCAATAAAAAGCATTTTAAGAGGCTGAAGATGATTCAAAATTGGGTAAAGGCAAGCATAGAGGGCTTAAAGCGATGTTTTAAATAAGATTAATTTTGATCTACAAGCACCACCAATATATACCACAATTTTTATACTGTCACATACAATGTGATATAAGCTTGTTAAACTTAATTCCTGTCTGAGACACTTCCACATTCTAAGTAACACACAACTCCTCCTCTACTTCTTTATAAAATTGCTACATTCAATGTGGTAGCAATCATTTTACTACTATTTTTTATGATACAGGTTTCTATAATGATAATTTTTTTCTGTAAAATCCAAATGTCCTCAGAGCCAGAACTGGAAGTGGTACGATTGCTGTAACTGCCAAGTTAAAGTTGAGATTTTAGTTAAGACTATGAAGAATATCTTTAGGATTTTGTTTTTACTTCCTTCTCTTCATAACGTGTTACAATTACGTGACTCTTCTGAAAGCATATGCTCTACTACAACTGCTATTTCTCGTGTTTTTCTTTGATCATCACCTGAGCTATAATACAATGTGACTGTTTTGTGTTGCAATCCGTAGGAGATAATCCTGTCCAAGTCAAAATTCACTTTGTGTTTCTGCTTTACTAATGTCTTGATTTCAGTAAATAAAAGAGCAAACTGGTGCAATATTCCTGTACTCCACCTTTTGTTTCTGTGTCTCCATTTCCAGACTTTACCAAGCCAGCCCAATATCGTCATCATGTTGCAGACTTTTAGCTAATTTTCCTGCTTGCTACCGGATTAGCTTGTGACTCTGTGTTTTCCTCGCTGAAGTTCCAAACTATTTTCAAGGGCACAATAAGCTTGAAATTACCAAGAGAATGTGAAGTTTGAACTGAACTGAAAGCCTGGAGCCCTTGCAAAGCCTGCCAAGAGTGGTTGAAGTTGACTACAAAAGAAGACCTTTTGGATCGCAAAGATTTGTATTCCTGACCTATCTTGTTTTGTGCACTTCCTTTTTCATCAGCAATTGTATCCAGCCATAGTTTGTTTTATGGGGCTACATTAAGCATGGTGACCTGGCTGTTGACTCCCTGCTGTGGGTTACTGGAGATGCTCTTTTCTTCCTGAGCTTGCTGCTGTCTCTTGATAGTTTGCTGCCATTTAGGGAGGTATTAATTCTGAAGAAAGAAATGAAGTAAGAAAATAACTGTGAATATCAAGAATGAATTGGACCAGACAAGCTGTGTGGGACCAGACAAGCTGTGTGGGACCAGACAAGCTGTGTGCAACCAGACAAGCTGTCTGCAACCAGACTAAACAGCCAAGAATGGAAAGAGAGGAACGGGATAGACGAAAGCTTGCCAGATAGAAGAGGGGAAAGGGCCAGAGGCCTGGGAATGCTTGGCTTGTTTTTTACACCTGCCCCATCCTCCACACTTCTTTCTGTCATTTTTTAATGTTCGTGTGTACTGCAAATTTTAAGCTTGTTCTACGTGAAAAATAGGAGTGCCAGCATTCTGGAGGTGGTGGTAGTGGTGGTGGGATGGGGTGGATTTTGTTCTCTTTCCAGTTACAGCAGAAGTACACAACTTATTTTGAGACCCTTCTTTTGAAATACTTGCAGAATAATTTTACAGATTAAAGTGATTTAGGCAGAATTTTTGAGAAGATCCTGAACTTATTCATTTCAGTCCTCTGGACACTTTAAGACTGGGCTAGCACTCTACCAAACTCCCTTGTCTTATCTCCAGTCCTGTACAAACATATACATGGATGCAAGAAGATTTATATTCATTTTACACTGCAATATATAAGCCCTAGATGTGTAGGTGTATGTGTGTGTTGTAAATATATAATTTTAGAAAAGTCCCTGAGGGAGTATCTATTTTGAAATATCCCTTTCGGGAAAGAGGATGATTTTATTCACAACATTAACTGTTTTTGCAGCTCTGTTGTATTTTTCCTTATTTCTGTCAATAATATAATGCTGGTTTCACAGACATGATTCAGAGAAAGCCTAATGAGCCCTTTGAGGACACTCTCCCTTCACAAAAATTTTAATGCAGCCCTTCAGTAATTAATTATCATTCCATTTGCTACTCTTCACTTCAACACAGACCAAGAAAAAACCATTTACTTGCTCTTGGACTGTTGTGATCTCTTAACCCAAATGTCATGATATGGCATGTCATGACAAGGAAAGGCTTCTTGGGCATCTCTGTAGAGATTGGTTTTTTCATGGGAAGCTTTGACTGCTAGTTGCTTTCTGATTCCTTGGACCTGCTCCCAGATTACTGGCTGCTTGCAGCCATCCTGTCTTTATTAAAATATCATGAATAAAAGATCCTCTCTACGAACCTTCTGAAGGGTAGGAACTGCCCCTGAGCTTGAATTGTGCTATAATCCTACAAAATATCTGTCTTTGTGTAGGTGATGGCCAAATGCAAAGGCAACCACTCTACCTGTGCTGTGCTTACCATTGCGAGGAATGGACAAGACATGTATGGGAAGAGCTGGAAGCCCTGAGCTAAACTTGCCACCTTCAGGGCACTGTGGTGTCCATCACAGCTAAATGATTTGGGGTGACCTCCCCAAAGTACAAAGCCATCTGTAGAACAACTAAAGAAATATGGGATGTATCTCAGAGAAACCCTCAACTTCCAATTGCAGTTTTATGTTTATATTAATACAAACATCTGAATTATGTGCAGAGTTCTGATACAGGTATTCCAATGTGCTTTGTGTACATACGAAAATATGTGTACACGCACAAACATGTGTACACCTGTACATGAGCCTAGCACATTGCTGTATCCTGCAGCATAGCTATTGCTTCAGTGTGGATTGTCAGGATCCTTGACAAATTTTGACATTTTGATCATGTGTCATATTCCTGTAACTATGAAGCTGGCTTCCCCCAGAAAGGTCAGCAGTCTTTACACAGAGTGTTCTCTGGTGACACTGGGAGCAGATGGACAAGCCCTATGGAGAAGAGACGTTATCCTCAACAGTTCTGCCAGAAACACTAAAGTGAAACTTGTTCTTTTTTCAAGTATGAGCGGAGTGTGCTGTGTTCAGAAGATTCAGTGATGGACCAGAAATCAAAGGTCCAACTTTTAAAAAATAAAATGTATATTGAAATAATTTATGTCCAGACCCAAAAGCTCAGGAAGGTATAGTATAAAAATTATAATATGATTAAACCAAAAAAAAGAAGAAGTTTCGTTGCCTTAAATGTATTGGTGTGTAAAATGTGATGCTAAGCAAGTAAAAGAACTGTAGTTAGCAGATTAGTTTGTAATTATTTACATATGAGGATATGCAGCTAAATAGCTTTGGTTTCAACCCTACTCACTTCCATCATGCAAAACTGTTGTAAGATGAAGCCCATGCCATCTACTGCAAACACCCAGGGAAGGGACCAGCAAAAGAAATCAATTAATAGAAGGGGCCTTCAGCTAAAGATCAGACAAAATTTTAGTAGAAACCTTGGGGATTCTTTCAAGCAGTTGCTAAGAGAAGTTGCCTTCTCAGCTGATGTTTACTACAGGTTTTATTGTGCCTTCCTGCACAATAAAATGTAGGATTTGGAGGTCACTTAGAGTAAATTCCAAATGAAAGGTCTTTCCACTTTGTATATTTGTAATAATTTTACTCAGAAAAAATGTGGCCTCTCAATAGGTGATGAGACCATCACTGCAGTCAGATGTACTTAAAATAACTTCAGTGGTATGGGTTTCTTTGAAAGCCTCTAATACTTTAAGAGTAGCTAGTTAAAAACATTGGCTTTCTATATCTCATTCATCAACTTCAGTTTTTCTTTTACACAGTAATATTCCTGTGGACTGATTGGGCACTTGGACACATCATATTCAGCTACATCTTCCTGTATTTACTAAGCAAAGCAACTGACCCAACCCCTTTTCATTCCCCTCCCTCTTCACAAATGAATTCCTTTTCCAGTATTTAAGCTATACTTTTCTTGTGTGGAACATTTGTTTAATGCAGTAGGCTTTGCATTCAAATTGGAATTGGAATATATTTCCCTATCTTGATAAATAAGAGTAGAACAGATGGACTAATAACTAAGCTACGAGTAGATGTCTGTGAATCAGATGGTAACAATCTTACTGTAATGACTCTTTTGAGTCTCAACTCTTTCTGGCATTTGATCACAATAGATTTTACCTAAAAATGTCAGCAGTTTAAAGCAAAGCCCTTTCATTAAAGAGTTCTTGTGACAAAAATGAAAAAATAGAATTGAGAAAGGCAGTTGCTGCTGCTCACTTGGTATACAAAATTGCCATCATTATCACTGCTTCCTTTGCCTTTAGGAAATTTTATAATAGGAATATACATTACAGTAGTGTTAAAATCTAGAAAAATTCTCTTCACAATTGGAGCCATGCCAAGTTGACTTGCCATTATAGGTTGTATTTCTCAGACTTTACTTGAAGACAACTTTTTATGTACCCCACATTTTTGTCTTTTGTTGCCCTGATTCTACAGCAAAACTCTCTTTTTCACAGATACGAATGAGAGAGAGAAGGAAGAAACCATCTTTTCCAGAACTGTTCACTGATGCCCTATTAATTAGGGCAGCCAAATGCACAGTCACTACGTACATCATAATCACTGAAACAAAAATATGAACTAGATTTTTATAGACGCTTGCCTAAGTGTTTCTTTTGCTTTTAAAGGCATGAATATTCTGTTATGTACAGTGGGTCATACGACTTACTCTGCACAGATGCTTTTTCTTTTCCTTCTGATTATCATGTTTTTTTTAGAGTAGACATAAGGTATGAGAAAGGTGGGGAAAGACTATTCAATAAAACACTTCTGTGGGCCTGAATTTATGATCTGTACAAGGCTGATCCTTCCATTCTTACTCAGAAAAAACAGAAGCTAAAAAAAGTGGGGCTTTTCTGAGCATATGGCACAGAATCTGTCTCCTATGTGGGCACATTTGGACTTCAGGCCTTTCTGTAGCTTATATGCTTATTGCAGCTTGTATTTTTCTTGCAGTGTATCCATACTGGCTGGTAAAAAAAGTGAATTGTTGTTCTTTGCTTCTACACTAATAATTGGAGAAAAAATAATATAAGGTAAGCTCAATGACATCTTTAGGCTAAAGTCCATAACAGGAGGGTAATACAATCTTTTAAAGGCCCTTTAGGTTGATGATGAATTAAGCAATTCCACTTTTCATGATTTTACATCTGTCTGCAGATGAAAACAACCATAAGGATTCATAAACAATGACTGGACAAGTCTATGCTTTTTGAATGCTGTGCAGCCCTATCTCTAATTGGAATAGCCCACACTATTTTGTTACACAAATGACAAATGGCTTATTATTATATTTATGCCCTTACTCCTGGCACCAGAAATTGTAATTCTGTTTGAAAAAAAAAATAAAAATTTTGGTGTTCAGGCTCTTTTTTAGGTAGTCTTTCTACCCTTATCACTCCATCTCCTACCTTAGCATGGCCTCTGTGCTCTTTTGAGGCAGTCTTCATCTAGAGAACAGCATTTGGGGTCCTCTTTTAGTTTTGTTTTCCAAGATGTATATGGGATTTTTTAGACCTCCTTCATAGAAATTTAGTCTTTTTTTCATGGAGTATAAAAGGGTCAAAACACGTGACAGCACAATACAGGGGTGGAACAGGGATTAAAATAGACAATTCTCTCTCAGTGTACTTAAGTCACTAGTGAAAAAAGGTCTTTTGGCAGAGCCTGATATGCAGATCAGCTGATCACTGATATTTTTCCCCCTTTTGAGTGAGGTGTGATAGCATTAAGAAGGAAGAAATTTAGCTTTGCTTCTTGCTAATGTGTTGAACACATTACTAGAGGATGCTGAAAAATTTATTAGTTTCTGCTGTGCTATTATGCTAATAAATATGTTTCTGATGTTCTGTTTACCACTCTAAGACATTACATTAACAGATGATAGTGTTGTATTCCAATAAATAAATATTTAAATATGTCTCTAAATACTCATACAAGACTGCTCACAATAGTATCAGAACACCTTACAAAGGCTGTTTCAAGTGAAGATAATTAAGCAGGTAATTATTTTCAACTTTGTCAAAATAGACTGCAATTTGGAATCTCGGTGAGTTTATTAAAAACTCATCTCATTTTACTTTTGAAGTTCTGTTTATTTGGCATTGTTCCCTTACTCATTGATGTTTGCAGCTAGTGTTGGGCTTGCCTCACCCAATTCAAGACAAAGCTCCCATTAGAGTGAGATTGATGGGCTGCTGAAAGCTGCGCATTAATTTCCCTATGGGGTAGTTGAGACCAAAGTCTGAAACTCAGAGCTATGTACTGTACCTGATAGAAGTCTGTTCTTCCCACAGGTGAAACTGTGTTAGTGAGTTCTTATCAAGGTCAGATTTTTGTTAGACTTTTGTTTTATTTTAAGCCTTTTAGACATGTTAGTCCTTATTCTCAAGTTCTATGAGACTGTTATGTTTCGTGTAAAAAGCATTTAAGCAGGGGTATTCAAATCAGTGATGTTAAATGGTGATGGAGAGAGGCATCAGGCCTATTGTGAAAAGCCAGAAAATATGATTCTACAGGAAGCAGATATTAATTACTAATGAGTGTCTTCATCTCGAGATTAAAGATGTAGAGGGGGAGCATTTTACTGCAGTATAGCATTACAGTTTTATGGCTGAAAACCAGACAGTGTAAATTAAGAGTAACTGCACACACAGAGCTCTTCACTGATCCGACAACAAGATTTAGTAACCACAGTAGCTCTTAGTTGATCTAAACCAAATTGTCTTTAATCACATTGTTTCCTTTTTTTTTTTTTCTTTTCATTTTTTTGCTCACTTTTACTATAATGGGGAGAGGAGGTGAAATTTATAGTCTAATGTTTATCTCCTAAAATGCTCAGTGAAATCAATGATAGTTAAATAACAAGTAATTATTTTAGGTTTTATTTTGGTTTTGAAGGAGGGAATGTTTGCTTTTCCTAGCACTTAGAAGAAGCAATGGCATAAATGACATCTATTCTTCTGTCCTCCATACCCTCAATCTGTAACGTGCAAATGTGTTCTGACAGCTGAAGAAACACAGAGCATCCTTTACAAACTGAAAAGACCTCTCGAGATGTGAAATGGGATACCGACTCCTTTCCTTATTCTATAAAGTCACAATCCCAAATGGGAATTGGTTTGTAAAGACCAGGAATGTCTACGGGCTTCTGGAAAGGGCACATTTTTATTTGTACATAGTAAGCTAATTGTCTCCATGATAGAGATATTGTTGTGTGTTTTGTCTACTGGTCCTGCAAAGAAAGGAGTTGCTCTGTTCAGGGCATGGGCTCACTTCTCTTCTCTGGCATTGTTTTATGCTGTAAGAAACATATTAAAGTTTCAGCTTAGGCTTCTTCCTAACACCATAGAAGCTTGGCTAGCCAGCTCCATTCTCTTCATCTCCTGGCATTTGGTAGAAGAGAAAAGGAAAGATGGGGAGACACGGTAAAGACTTGGTCACTGAGCTAGAGTAACTCTAAGATAGGCCAGGGAACAAAAACAACTGATGACGACTTCAGAGATTGCTCTTGCTCTTTCTTCTCATCTTTTCTGCCTTCCCAACCTAAGCCAAATGGAACTGAATGTAATGTTGATTGAGTTCAATATGTTCAAATTTTTGTAAATATTTGTGCTATTGCATTTAATTCTGAATATGGTTTCTACACTTCAAATGAGTATTATTAAAATGCAGGTACATTTCAACACTTCATTAAAATGCAGGTGCATTTCAACATTTCTCCTCTGTTCAGATGAGTAAGGTATGCCGCTTAATGTAGTATGTGCATAGTAACACTGACAGGAACAAAATAAGACAAGGTGCAGAAGGTGTTAGGTATTCAGAGCTTGTCACGAATCTTAAAGTACCCGGCAGTTTTCAATGATCAAAGAAATGCACTTTATTTATAAGCAGAAATGAAAGAACTGTCACTGTAGCATGAAGGCAACTCTGGAAAACTGGTTGCTATGCTATGATAAAAAAAAAAAGAAATCCCAACACTCTGGGGGATTTTTAAATTAACAGCCTGTCTGATGCTAAATGTTCCAAGTACACCCAATTGCTGAGCAGATCTGTAATAATATACCATTGATCATAACAATAGGTGACGGCAATATAGGGGTGCGGTGAGTGGTTAAAAAAAAGCTACTAGCTGTCAATTGCTTTATTTGAATTTTCTAGCTTTTATAATTCTGTTTGAAACTCAGAATACAGTAATTAATTTGTTTTTCTTCTGCTTTTTTTCTCTTTTCTTATTTGTCAAACTGTTTTCTCTCATCTCCTTCGAACTCCCAGTGTAACTGAATTTAACATCATTCTGCTTCTTACACATCCTCATTTTTACAGAAAACTCAGTGATATTACAAAGGTGGTTTTTTTTTTGTTTTTTTTTTGTTTTTTTTTTAAAGCAGCTTTTAAAAGGAAGTGTTAAGCTCCTACACATTGCTTTCTTGGTTATTCAGAAACAGTTATTATTTGTTAATTAATCTTAAATAATTCAGCAAAACCCTAAAAATTAACAATTTACATAATACTGTTAAAATCGCTGAATGTCAAAGAATGCCTTGTAGGTTGACTGCAGTAGGAAGCCATTAGATTACTCTAGAGTAAATGTACGTTCAGGATTCTACATTAAAGACATTGTTTTTTGAGGTGAGGACCTTACCAGGATTGCTGAATTGCAATGAATATAATTGGAGAAATAAGTTTCTTTACTACTCCATCAATAAGAGATTTTTCACATTGAAGTTCAATCATTCTGGTTGTTGTTGCTGTATGAATAATCTAGCACAGGGTAACAAAACTCTCATTGAAGCAATTTATACTGAATGAATGATTTCCCAAGAAAGGTCACATGGGTCTTGTTTCTATGGAAGGAGCTCACTGCTCCTGGACGTATCCCAACACATTTAGAATTTTCCTCTTTTAACTGTTTGAAAACCCCTTCAAAAAGTTTTGACTGCAGTTTTACTTAGTTTTCTTCATCCTTATGTCACTTATGATTTTAGCCTAACAAAACCTTACTCTTTGGTTACATGAATCACCTTGTGTAAGTCCTCAGATAACTTCCCTCTTCTTGGAAACCTCTTTTATCTGCATTTGAGGGTTGCTTCCTCGTTCCTGCTGACATTCAAAATCAAAATAATGCCTGATAGGTCCAGATGGGGGCCCAATTTGAGCACCACATACTTCTCACATAAGAAAGAAACTATTCAGAATTAGTTTCCTGAATCTATTTCTAAAGAGACTTTGGGTTCCTTCAGAAATTTAAGGCTTGTGGAATATGGGATGTATTGAGCCAAAACTTCTGGTTTTACTATGTCAAATTTAACTACCCAAGAGATCGCTTGTCTTATTATGGCTTGAAAAGATTTAAGCAATCACTACACATCTGTCAAACAGATTGAATATTTGTTTTGAAGAAAACATAGCCTAGTGAATAGTGGTTTGCAACGTAGGAACCTCGGAGTCAGGTCTCTGATCTTTCGTGTTCAAGATACGCTCTACTGTGCACAAGAGACTTGCACGTAGGTCCCTGTCGTCTTTGACCCTGACTCCATGAGACTTTCTGGCAGGGTGCCACAAAGATTGACTGGCTGCTGCCCAGTAGCACATTCAGGAGGGAACAAGGCAGGACCAAGGGTGGCAGATGGGGTCAACCAAGACCCTCCATCTCCAGGCACACATACTAATGGTTTATTAGGATCTCGTTTGTAACAGAAATTGGTCCATTCAACAACAGGTCTATTTAACCATAAGATTTGGCTAAGAATATGAAAGGCTTCCCGTCCACAGGTGCTAAGTATTTCAGATTTTCTTTTCCATTTTGCAATCATGGACTTGGTGGCCTTATCTGTATGATCCCTTGCATTTATGGAATATTAGTTACGTTTCTTGAAAACCAAGAATTTCTTTTACCATCTTCACTTTTTCTATCCCATATTCCAAGGAGTATTTGAACCTTAGACTGTAAAGTGAAGAGTGGTAAAGCAGATGAGCTAAGCAGCGGTTTCTTATTCAAAGGAAGAAGAATTATTTGCCTTTGTACAATATGGCTATCTGTATTATTGGCCAAAATCTCTGCAAAAGAAATTCCAGCTGGGAAACAAACCTCTCTGAACACAGCTATGTCAGTTTCATCTAATCCACCCCTCAGACTTGGTCACCGACACACATGAAAGTCCAAGCTCTGAAAATATTTCTGTGAATAGAAGTGATTAAGTTGCTGCTGAAGTCTTTTCTCCAGTTGTGCAAAACCTTTTACTCACATATTAATAGCCAGAGCAGTCATGTAGCTTACTGATAAACATGCTTGTTGGTCATAACAAGTCTGCCAGGAATGACTGGTTCTGTGAAATTAGTATTTGTCTCATCAAGCAGAACCATCCATAGCTCTGCATTTGGTAAGCAAAGAACACATGATGGTACTTAGTGGGGAGGAAACTGTAGATGCAGTTATCCTCTGTTCTCTGAAGAAAAAGGCTGAACTGATGGAGAAGCAAGGGCTCAGGGCTCTGGAGTGTAATGGGAGAAAATTCTACACCTATTTTCTAAAGCTTCTCTGAACCTGTAGGTATTTGACTTGATAGGATGTACTGAGTTGCCAGCCTTTATGCTTGGGTCTAACAGTCCCTGTGAGGACAAGGCAGTGAGTTGGCCACAAAGGCTGCCCACTGACCTGCAGCAAGAAGTGGCAAATAACGTGAGCTGGGAACTTCACAGGTGGTGTCTGGTTCTTGGACGGCAGCAAAATGTTAATCTCCAGGCTGTCAGTCTTCATCGCTTTCTTAGTGCCACAGGTACAAGCCAATACTTATCAGTATCTTTCAAACCTTTCAGAATACTTCATAAGTTTGGTCTAATTCCAGAAGATAACAAACTGCATTTTCACATGCACTGAGTTTAGTTTTCTTAGGTACCTGCAATGATAGACATTTGATTTGTATCAAGTAATGCACCATTTTGTACACTATTTTGTATTTCTTATTCTCAGTATCCCATGTTCTAAAAACAAGTTCTAGGAGTAAGCCTGTCATAAACTACCAATAAATATGTCTGGAAAAATATGTAGACTTCTATTCTGGAAAAATATGTAGGCATATAAGACATGAAAATTTCTGGCTTTCTTTTTGGAGATGATTTAAATGTTTTTCTAATTGCTTTTTAACTTTGAAAAAATTTTCAAAATTGTTGTTATTTTCTTCTACATTTAAGCACAATGTTTTCTTCAATAGCTTTTGTTTATAACTGAACTTTTTTTTCTAGAAAGTCATTTAAGTTTGGGAGTCAAAGTTAAATGATATTCTCTGAAATCATGGAAGAGAAGTGTTACGTTTGGGTAGACTTACGGTCCACTGTAATGAGATTTCAATTCACTATCCTATTCAAGAAAGGGGCAGTATTACTGGCATGTGAATACTATTTCTCATTGAATAGTAGTTATGAAATCAGAGACCATTTAATGTTCTTTTTGTTTATCATACAATTTAATAAAACACCCTCAACTGGGATGTTCTGAATGCCAGGTGGTTTCATTTGGTCTACAAGACTTGTGTACCTCTAAGCACTAGTTAGACTAAGGAAAGAAGAAATTACTGGAAATTACTCCTTATTTTCATTGAGATGTTGAAGTATCTATACAAATACATACAAATACATATATATGCCTGTGTATATACTTGCAGATACACATGTAAAAATAAAAACAAAAACTACTTACAACTTTATATGCATCAAAGATTTATACCTGGCATGATTGACAGATAATTTACATTTTCTTTTCTTCTAAATTGACCTGTGCTGTCTGTCCTTGATTAATTCTGTTGAGGCTATGATCAAAAAAATAATTACGAGCACGTGAGTTTTCATAACAGAACAATATAAAAACACACCTAAAAAAAATACACCTATAAAAATACACATGTAGAATAAATTGGTACATGGCTGTTTCCTTAACTGTTAGAGGAAGGTGAGAGAAAAAGTGATGTGAAAACATTCCTATATATCCATTTCACGCTTTTTGCCTTTGCACTTTGTACCTCTTAAATGTGAAAATGTAGAACAGATGTCTTATGAATTATGTATATTTCATAACAGAAGCCAATTGTCACGTGTATTTTGATACTGAATAATTCATGGCTAATCTGCTACATCTGCAGAGGGACTGATCCACTTCTTATTGTAAGAGAGACTTAGATGATCAAAATTAACTGAGTTAATTTTGATTTTCCCTTGAGATATTTTAGGCATGAAGCCTACTAAGGATTCTGTCTTTAGAAATCACCAGGGACCATTAGATATCTTTAATAAAAACTTCAGGGAGTTCTTATGCTAACATAGGGAATCTTCATGGGCTTTTCTTCAAAACAGCACATTTTGAGAAAATATTATGTGGCAAAACTTATGCCAAACTCTTGAGTTTACAGAGCAAACATGATGTACCAGCATTCCAGGGCATCATGCACTCAACAGACATCAAAACAAGCTTAAAAAACACCACACCACAGATGCCAGGAGGCCATTTCTATCAGTAATTTAGAAGAAAACCTGGTAGAAAACTGAGAAGGGTGCTTGAAACTATATATGTCAAGTATTGGATAATTTGAAATTGTGAAAGGGGAAACTTCCAATGTAACAGAAAAAATACTTTAAAAAACCTGCAACCTTTGGGAATACTTGTTAGAAATTAGATGTTATTAAGTTGATAAATATTTTATACAGCGTTTCATATGTGTTTGAAAAATTGTCAGACGGAATAGTATAAACTAAAAGCATCTTCAGATGATCAAAGATGATTGTCAGCTGAAATCAAGAAATCACTTAAATGATTTTCTGTGCATTTAAGTTACCACATTGGCAATCTTATCTTACTTTTGTCGTAAGCAAAGTAGAACAACTGAATTCACTAGGACATTAGACACATTTAAATTACTCTTTTATACTTGGCAGTGAGGACAGTTAATGGTGTGTTCAGGCATGCAGTACCTCCATTATAAGATATGGAATTAAACAAAAGCAAATGACAGACAGACAAGACCTGTTTTAGTCTGTATTTGTCTCTAACTATATTGCAAAGAAGTAGATCCCCAAACAAGCTGAATGCCAGCAATGAAATAAAAAAAGATAAATTTTACCACAGAATGTAACTTGCAATGCAAACTGCACAGCAATACAGGATCAGATTAATTCATTATTTTATGGTGTGCAATTAATCAAATGGTTTTATTCTCTACTATAAAAACTAACATAGAAAAGATATTAAGAAAAGGACTGATGTGAACATTAACTTTCCAGACAGTGACCAACATTTATAGAAAAGGTAATTTTCTTTCATTTCATAGAGAATTTAATAAGATCCAAATTTTTGTTCTGAAATGGGACAAAGAATTTGCTTACAGATTTTAGAAACAAACCACTCAGTTGCTAGTACTTTCTAAAATTGAGATCTTTCATTATTTTGACATATAACAAAAATAAAATCAAAGTTTTGAAATAAAAATGGATTTTATTCTGAAACGTGACTACAGGAGTTTCATACATTAAAATGTGTTTCTACTGTTTTTTTCTTCAAAACCAACCTTTACTTTATGATTTTCGATATCAACTACTCAATGCTTTCAATTAGTAACTCCTAATGTATATTTAGATTGAAAACTGAAATCTCCTGAATTCTACCAGTCATTTGTCAAGGTAGGAACCACGTTAAATGAAGGCATTGTTTCATTACAGCTTTTTAGACCTAATTGCAATTCACAATAGAGGACATCTACGTAAACCAAAAGATTCTGGTGTTTTGTGCCTTGCAGAGATTGAGAGGTGTTCACAGTCCTCCTGTTTTAGTGACAAAGACTTGAACCAGGTGGCAGATCCTATTTAACAGTCAAGCAAGCTAGTGTAAAAGAAAATGGTGAAAAACTGGTAGGAAAATGAGATTGTTGAGGTTCAGGGACCATAGCGACTCATATATATCCAATATACTTTTCTCCATTCTCCAAATCTGATCCAAAGCTGAGAAAGAAGAGGATGTAGAGAGGATGAATGAAACAAATCCACTTAAGACTATAGAATATTTGAGGGGCGGTCCTAAATCCTATAGCATTATGGTGGTGGGATTTGTATTATCCTTGACAACTGTAGCTGGGCAGAAGCCAAATCAAACTAAAATTAAGATGAATGATTCAAAGATAAAAACAGCTGTTATATACATGGTTGAAAGTAGTTGCCAAAGCAATAAATATAAGCACAGAACAGATATGAAATCTGACAAATCAAACAGCAAGAGTATAAAGTAGTTCAGATGTATATTAAAGACCTTAGTTTTAAAACTGCTAAAAAAACATTCTTAAAAAGAAAAAGTTAAGGAGAAAAAACACAGCAAAATTAAAATTGTTACACCAAGTAGTTACTGTGCTAAGCCAGAGCCAAAAATCCCTCAGATGGTGACTCAACATTCAAGTATTCAGTATTCTGTACAAGAATCCAGAAAGAAAACCCCTACTTTTTTTTTGGTGTGAAAAGTTGTAAGCACTTTATTTTACTGGGAAAAAATATTTGTGATCTTAAGTGACTGCTGCTAATGACTTCATTATGGCTGTGACAAAAAAATTTAGTATGTCATGCTTAAGGCCATCTTTATTTTTTGACAAATTTCTATGCCCAATTCCCTTTATTTTTATTAGTTTGATGGTTAGAGAACTAGCCTAACAAATGAAAAATTGTGTGTCTTCTACAGCTTTAAAAATGTTTAAAATCCTGCTTCTGAGCTTCCTAAATAAATAGCTGTCAGCAAGACAGGAGAGGGGAAAATATCCCATATCTCCCGTTAGACGCGTGCAACTGTGGAACTAAGAATCCAAAATTCACTAGGGAAAAAAGTTTTTCTTAATGTATAATTGGAATTTTGTGTATTACAGTTTTGCTTATTGATTCTTGTCCTTTCACTAGGTACCACTGAGAAGACACTTACACACATGGTTAAGATTCCCCCTGAGCCTTCTTCTCTTCAGGTTGACAGTCTCGGCTCTCTCAGCCTCTCCTGATATGACAGATCCTTTAACCATGTTCAGACTTGTTCCACTGAGTCTGCATCATTCTTTTATTGGGATGCCCAGAAAGGGACCTTCAGATGTGCCTCATCAGTGCTGAGTAGAGTGGAAAGATCACCTCCCTTGACCTTGAGCTGATGATGTTCTTCCTAATGCAGCCCAGGATGCTGTTGGCTGCCTTTGCCACAATGGCACATTACTGGCTCATGTTCAACTTGTCCACTAGGACTTCCAAGGCCTTTCTTGCAAAACGAAATTTCCCCTTGAATGTGAGATTCAAGTCCTTTAGTATTTCCAGCCTTGTCACTCCTACCAATTCTATATACTTGTCCGTACATTACTGATCCCCTTTTCACTTCCACATATTTTATTAAAATGGTACTTACTTCAATGTCTCTATTGAGTTATAAAACTAAACTGCTTCTTCAAGATTTTTAGGAAATGGATCATTTTCCTGAAAAATGAAATCCGATGGATTACTCAACTCTTAATGAATTCAATGGTTAAAATATTGTTCTCTCTTCCGTAGTAAGCCCATTCCAGCTTTTCCCATTTTACAGACATAAAAGCCAAATGATAACAAATTAGGACAGTGCTTCAATCCTAATGAGAAAAGATGTCTGGAATTACAGTTGGATATATTTTAAAGTACTTTATATTGAAGTAAATTAATAACATACAATAAAACATAATAATTTCCAAAACATCACCATTTTACGCAATCTCCAATGGAAATGTATTTTAATCTTTTAATTTATAAAAATTGGTTAGTAATGTGAATCCTGATTTGATTCTGAAGAACTCATAAGGAACGTGAATTTTAATTGTATTTCCAGCTGAGGAAATCACACCATGTTATTCTGCTGTTTTGTTGGTAATAATTAGGTGCTCTAAACAGGTATTAAATGAGTGCTTCAGACATGCTGAAGCCAAAGCTTAATTCTAGCTATCTATAAATAATTTTAGTTGAAATTATTTCCAGCTATGAGTTAATATATATTTATTTTCAAAGATGACAAAACCCAGTGAGTTTCCGGTATTTGTACTAAAAAATAAAAAATTAAAATGACAATGTTTCTGCTTAGTGCAGATGCTCTCCCTGTGCAGCACCTGTAGCACTGTGTCTGGCAATTCTGCTCATCTAGAGTGAAAGGTAAATACTGCATTTGTTGTGATTGTAATGCGGAAAAGGAAGTAATATGGAAGTAACAGGGACTGGAAAGACAAGGGCTTTGTTCGCTCTGCATTTATTGCAAATAAAAGCAGGGATTGTCAGACTATGGCACGTTTTTCTGCTGTTTTTGCAGCTTTCCAGAAAGAATTCTCGTGTTCTGGATCAGTATGTAGTACACCCAGAGAGTTCTCACCTTGGTCCAGTCCAGCCTACTGTCACTAAGGAGCTTCCTTAAAAGAATTAGGAACAGAACCCAATGATGAGACAGGAACACTGGCTCCCAGCTATATGATCCTAAGGGTTAGTCCTGGTTAACACTGGACGAAGTAGTGTGCTAACAGAGGAAAGTGTGAAACAGTCTTTTGGACAGCTGGAAAAGGGAAATAGTATTATGTAATTTTAAAAAAGTTAGGTAGGTTTTTTTGTTTGTTTTAAAAGCAAATTAATCCAGGATTTGGCTCTTAAGAAATTCAGATATCCAATTTGTACACACAATTCACACAGAATATGTATAAAAGGCACAAACTGTGATTTTAATACCAATATATTTGAGGACATTATGAATTATTTTCAGACAATCAGATCAGTCCTCAGAGTGAAAAACAATGGACATTTTTTCTTCTTAAATAAACAAGATTGTTGTTTGCTATTAGAGTATGTGCCATAATTTGCTTATTTCTTCTGGAGATGGATTCTCCCTGAGGGAATGTGACCACTTAGTAACTTGTGTACCTGTAGGCTAAATCATAGAAAAGTTTTATATTCTTATAAAGAGTAGAGATACTAGTTGAACTTGCAATAGGAATTCTGATGCAAATTCCACAATGAAATGGTGAATCTTTTGAACAGCAGCTTTCAAATACCTATTAGATTAAAAAATTAATGTAGCTTTTGCCACTTATTCCATTCCTGTTGTTGCTGTTTGGGTTTTTGGCATCCAGAACAGAAAGTTCTACATGTGTTTAATGATGAAATAATAGGTGTGTGAAATCTAGCAAGAAGCAGCATATATTTAGTATAGTGCAAAGTGACGAATTTATTACCACTAATTTGTTACTTTAGGAAAGGAATTCCTTTCACAACCAGAATAGGAAAAAGGTGACAGGAAAGAATATTGAGAACAGCTCTTACAGAACCATCTGATTTTTTTTTCTAAGTATAACACAGTAATGATGCTACTTACTCAGATGATATCTTTAAAATGTAAATGAATTGTTTTTTCCAAAGGTACTTTCTAAACTTCCAAAGATACAACACTGTCACTTCACATGTTTCTAAACAGCTGAAATGCAAATATCTTATCATCTCCTTTCCTTAGTTTTCAGATTACCGTTTCTAAGTACTTGGCAATTTACCATGGTAATGAAAATGCTGGAGCTCGGGAATGTGCCATGAAATTGCAATAGAATGTATTATAATTGCTTTTAATGGGAATAATAATCATCAAGAACAAAAAATATATTCTGAATCTACTAAAAGTTGGGGCAACATTAATTTCTTTCTCTTTCTTTTCTGCCTGTTTTTCCTTCTAGCTCATTTTTGGGATAGGAAACTAATTTGTCTTCTAGACAGAACTGATTTACTAGCAACATGCTCCATGCAATGAGGTGAGGCATTATAATGCCAAACCCAGACTTCAGTTGTATCCTTGCAACACTATTAATTTTGTTATGCTTTCCTCCAACACCTTTACTTAGATAATTCCCTCTTTAACCTTCAGTGCACCATTCAGAGTTTTGCCCATATGTTATAGTAGAGGTAAATCAGACACAGATACATTGATTTACAGATTTTTCTTTTTCTGGGACATCTAAAGAGTTTTAATGACAGTGAAACTGTTAGGAGTTCCTATCCTACATTAGTACATATTACAGAAGTCCATAGAACCATTGCCTATGGAAGAGCATTCAGACCATGAGAGCCAGAAACAAATAGATACAAAATTAGATAAATAATAAGCTTAGGTAAACCCAGGTCATTTTGTCAGCTTGTACAGGAAAGAATGATTATGTTATAATTTATTTGCTTCTCTTAAATTCTCTCCCAGCCAGCTTTTTACCAGAGAAGAGTGCACCCATCCAAGCCATGAGCAGCCAGTTTCTCCAGGGGAATGCTGTGGGAAACTGTCAAAGGCTTTACTGAAGTCCAGGTAAACAACACCCACAGCTTTTCCCTCATCCACTAAGTGGGTCACCTTGTCATAGAAGGAGATCAGGTTTGTCAAGCAGGACCTGCTTTTCATAAACCTGCACTGACTGGGCCTGATTACCTGGTTGTCCTGCACGTGCCCCATAGTGGCACTCAGGATGCTCCATAATGTTTCCCAGCACCGAGGTCAGACTGACAGGCCTGAAGTTCCCCAGATCCTTCTGAAGTTCCCCAGATATCCTTCTGGCCCTTCTTGTAGATGGGCATCACATTTGCTAACTTCCTGTCAACTGGGACCTCCCTGGTCGGTCCTGGTACTGATAAGTGGTGGGAAGTGGCTTGGTGAGCCCTTCTGCCAGCTCCCTCAGTACCCTTGGGCCCATCCGGCCCCACAGACTTGTGTGTAAGTGGTGTAGCAGGTCAGTCATGGTTTCCCCTTGGATTATGTGGGCTTCATTCTGCTCCCCGCCCCTATCTACTAGCTCAGGGGGCTGGGTACTCAGGGAACAACTGATCTTACTGTTAAAGACTGAGGCAAAGAAGGCATTAAGTACCTCATCCTTTTCCTCATCCTTCATTGTTTCCTCCCTCATCCAATCAAGGATGAAAATTCTCCTTTGTCCTCCTTTTGTTGCTAGTGTATTTATAGAAATATTTTTATTGTCTTTTACGGCAATAGCCAGATTAAGTTCTAGTTGGGCTTCTAATTTTCTCCCTGCATAACCTCATGACATCCTTGTCATTCTCTTGAGTTGCCTGTGTCTTCTTCCAAAAGTCATAAACTCTCCCTTTTATCCTGAGTTCCAGCCAAAGCTCTCTGTTCAGCCAGGCCGGTCTTCTTCCCTGCTGGCTTGTCTTTCAGCACAGGGGGATGGACTGGTCCTGCACTATTAATATTTACTTCTTGAAGAATTTCCAGCCTTCCTGGACTCCTCTGCCCTTCAGGACTGCTTCCCAAGGGACTCTGCCAACCAGTCCCCTAAACAGGCCAAAGTCTGCCCTCCAGAAGTTCAAGGTGGCAGTTCTGCTGACACCCCTCCTCACTTCTACAAGAATCAAAAACTCTGTCATTTTGTGATTGCTATGCCTAAGACAGCCTCCATCCTTCACATCTCCCACAAGTCTTCTGTTCACAAACAGCAGGTCCAATGGGGTGCCTTCCCTAGTTGGTTCTCTCACTGTCTGTGTCAGGAAGTTATCTTCCACACATTCCAAGAACCTCCTAGACTGTTCCCTCTCTCCCGTATTGTGTTTCCAGCAGACAGCTGGTAATTTGAAGTCCCCCGTGAGAACAAGGGCTAGCGATTGTGAGACTTCTCCTGTAGAGACATTCTACCATAGAATATTTTATGTCTCTTCATCCTGATTGGGCAGTCTACAACAGACTTCCACCATGACATCTGCCTTCTTGGCCTTCCTCCGGATTCTTACCCATAAACACTCAACCCTATCATCACCATCATTAATCTCTAGACAATCAAAACACTCCCTGACATACAGGGCCACTCCACCACCTCTCCTTCCTTGCCTATCCCTTCTGAAGAGTATATAGCCATCCATTGCAGCACTCTAGTTGTGCACATCATCCCACCATGTTTCCACGATGGCAACTATTTCATAGCTTTCCTGCTGCACAATGGCTTCCAGCTCCTCCTTTTTGTTGCCTGTGCTGCGTGCATTGGTGTAGATGCACTTCAGTTGAGCATCAACTGAAACTGATCTCGCCACCGTTTTGGAGGGAGAAGTCCTAATTTCTACATGACCATTCTCAGGTGCTTCCATGGTTTCTAACACATCAATAACTGTTGCTTCTTTGCTGCCACAAGGATCTCCATACCCTACCTCTGCTGAGAGGGCAGACCGAAGGACCTTGTTTGCACACCATCCCTCAAACATTGGCATGTCCCCCCAGGCTAATTTATAGGGAACCTGATTTAATCCCTTCCCCCTTTGAAATCTAGTTTAAAGTTCTTTCAATGAGCTCTGATAACTCCTGTGCAAAGGTTCTTTTTCTCCTTTGAGCCAGTAGGTCTGATGTCGTGTTGAGTGACCCATGACCAAAACCCTAAAATTCTGCTGGTAACACCAAGCTCAGAGCCAGGTATTGATCTCCTGGCTCTTTCTGTTTCTTCCTTCATCATTCCCTGCAGCTGGAGGGACAGAGCAGAACACTACTTGTGCTCCTGATCCCCTAACCGGGCACCCCAAGACCCTGAAGTCTCTCTCAGTTGCCCTTGTACTTCTTTTTGCAACTACATCGCTGCCGACCTGAAAAATCAATGATGGATAATAATCTGAAGGCCATATACTAGGGGAGGAAGCTTTATCTTCACATCTTTAACATGGGACCCAGAGAGGCAGCAGATTTCCCTAAGTGGATCTGGTTTGCATATTAGGCCTTCTGTTCCCTTCAGAAAGAAGTATCCTATGACAGTGACAATATGGGAGCAACCAAATTATTTTCCAGGAGAAACACTGCCCAGTGATATTATCATTCACAAAAATCTAAGACAAAAAACCCCATTGGTCTCAAGGCTCATCCAGCCTGGAGAAAAGAAGATCCCAGGGGGAACTTAGTAGCAGCCTGCCCATGCCTATGAGTAGGTTACTGAGAACATGGAGTCAGCCTCTTCACGACATTGTATGGTGGAAGGATGAGACAACAAACATTGAAATAAGATTCATATTGGCTATAAAGAACAACTTTCTTCTTATGGGACAATCACACAGGTGAAGAGGTTGTCCAGAGAGGTTATGCTATTTCCATCCTTGGAGGTTTTCAAGACCTGGCAGGAAAAAGCCCTGGGCAACCCCTTCTGATCTCATAACTGGCCCCATTTGAAGCTGTAGGCAGTATTAGAGACCTTCTGATGTCCAGTTTGAAGTGGCTTATCCTGTCTTCCTAATATCCTACAGCAGGTGATTCCTAAAGCAGAGAACTGTTCACAGAAAGGCTCTTCCATAACAAAAAAATAAGAAAAAATTAAATTCTTCCTAAATTTTATAAATTCTGGAAAACTTTTCCAAGGTTACACTACACTAACATGGATTTTAATATTATGCCAGGATATAATTTTTCTGCATGCAGACATTTTCACCCTTCTTTCAACAGGAAGTCTTGTAATAGAACAGCTAATTTAAAAATGCTGAAATTCCCAAAATCCTGTCTTTCTATGCCAATTAACTCTTCAGTAATATACTTCAAACAATGGTAAATGGAATTCTTGTGGGAAAGAAAGCTTGTTCTATTTTTCTCCAACTATAGTAGTTCACCTTTTCAAAGACAGTACCTCATAGTACCTCTCCATCCAAACCTTACCTTGCTAATATCCCCAGATCATCACAGGTATGGATACAACACCACTAGCATTTTTTGTTTCTCCCGAGTTCAAAGACTGTTTGTTATGATCTTTTGAAATGCAAAGATTCAGTTTCAGGGTTTCTGTTTGATTACTTTAATAAAAAATAAGGACACATTTCATTAATCAGTCACGTCCTAGACAAAATGCATAGATTTACATCTGGCATTTGCTAATGCTCACCTCAAAAGTAAGTAATTTTTTTTTTTTGCTTTTGGTGTTCTTGAAAGTACCTTTCTAACTGAGGGGAATTCCAGTTCTCTAAGAGGGAGGAATTTTATAATTGAAAGAACAAAACAGAGTTGGCAGGAATTAATAATTAAAAAAAACCCCTTTCTCCTAATTAGATAGCGTATACCGTCTTCTTAACTTTGTTAAAATTTAGAATTCACTTTGTGAAGTGTAAGCTAAACAAGGTTGGGTTGCATAAACAGAGTAAATGTTATAGCCTGCTACATCCAGAACATTGGCTGCAAGCACTGTGGTAAACTGCCTTAGAAGTCTGACTGCGAGAAGTGGGAGAAAAAAAAGAGGACAGGTCATCTCTTCTTTTTTTTCAACATAATGTAAGAACATCTGTGCTGGATCAGATCAGTAATTCTGCTTTAGATAGTGGTCAGTAATTGGAACGGACTGTAAGAGGCAGGGTAACTCTAAAATACACTGTCCCCATGTTTACTTTCTTGTACTTTGCTTTCTCCTCCATTTCATCCACTCTGATAACCTGAAGAAATCCAAATCCTAAACTGGCTTGTTTCATAGTATCAGAAGCAAAAACCTCTGCACTTAGTGGACACACACCACCTTTTCCATTTTTCTCTGTTATTTTCAGCTCATTATGAAAAAAAGTAAGGTTTTTTTGTTGTTACATATGAGCAAGAGTACAACATCAGTTAAGTGGCGCAGTAGTGCATGGAGGGCTGTGCAGCACATCCTGTCTTATGTGTGGGAGTATATGATGGTAGAGACCCAGGAGGTCCATGTAGTCCAGTAAAGCTGGTGCAGCTTTACTAGCTGACATTTGAAAACAGTCTTAACACTCATTAATTGTCCAGATTTACCTGCCTTCTGATTCAGTTTCAGAGATCCCTTTATGTTTTTTCTTAGCACAGCAATAAATTATTGAATAAAAAGAGAAAAAAACTCAGCCTTCTTGTAAGTCACTTTGAAATCTAGTGACAAAAGGTGATATGCAAAAGCTTGACACTACAACTATTATTCCATTAAGTTATTATCATAAGAACCTCTGTATTGGATACACAACAAAGGTTTTTGCTTTTCTGCAGAAAACATTTCTTCTGTATGTGTAATTACAGAATGGTTATCTCAGTCTAACTCATATCTAATTATGTAAATAACTATATATGCCCTCCAACTGCTTTTTGCATACTGTTCTGACCTAGGAATCATGCCTTTACTTGCTTGTATTCATGGCTCAGAGGTTTTGGCCCAAAGCTTCTTTACATGCAAGTTTATAAATAAAGATCTCATAGAAGTCTTATTATTCTTTTTTAAATGTCTTTTTGCTTTCTTTCAAATATGAATTACTTGCAAATCAAAAGTCATTAAACTGGAAAGGTTACGAAGACTGCACTGCTGAAATTTCTTTAATTCTGTAGTGGAATTCAAACATGCCTTCTGGAATTTTATAAAAACTGACACATAACAAAGGAGAGACGCAAATATTTGTTTTAGTTTAGTGGGTAAGAAGCTTGCATGTTTAGACAAAAGTTTCTGCTTGTGTGAGAACATTTTTTCATCCAAAAATCACACAAAACCAAGCTGTTCCTGTTGGTCATCTCCGCCACAGACCACTAACCATACTGTCGCTCTTTCTGTGTCTTTCTGTATTTGATTTTTTTTATGTTAAAATGCTAGCATATCTAATAATCCCTCTTCTTTTTTCTCCCTTCTTACCTTTTTTCTAACCCTCCCAGATGAAGATTCCCCAGCAAATCCTTTTTCAAAAGTTGTATTTCTGAGGAATGGCTAGCCTCAGTGAAATTGGATATTTTAGCAAAATATTCCAACCAATTCTAACTATTGGTGATTAAGCCATATCTCGCATAGTTCTGGTCTGTACCGATTTAATGAATAATATTAATTAATGAAGCCCATTCCTTGGTATGGAATCAAATATTCGCGTAAGCCTTACCTATATAAGATAGCAGAAATCAATAATGTATTATACTACCAAAAGTCACTCTGCTTGTACGATCACAGAATCATGGTCAAGGTTGGAAGGTACCTCTCGACAGGTTGAAAACCCTGCTCAAAGGATGGTCAACTACAACAGATTGCTCATGACTGTGTCCCGTTGCATTTTTAATATCGCCAAGGATGGAGACTCCACAACTTCTCCAGGCAACCTGTTCAAGTGTTCAACTGTCCCCCCAGGAAAAAAATGCAAATTTTATGTTTTTCTTGTATTTAGATGGAATTTCCTATATTCCCCTTTGTGCCCATAGCCTCCGTCCTTTCAATAAACACCACTGAGAAAAGTCTGTCTCTGTTCTCTTTATTGCTGCCCATCAGATAAGGAAGGCTAAGACTCCCCTGAGCCTTCCCTCCTCCAGGCTGACAGTCTCAGCTCTCTCAGACTCTCCTTATATGACAGATCCCTTAATCATCTTCAAGGCCCTTTGCTGGACTTGTTCCACTAAATCCACATCCCTCTTCTGCTGGGGATCCTAGCATGGGACCCAGCACTTCAGATGTGTCCCACCAGTGCTGAGTAGAGAGGAAGGATCACCTCCCTTGTTCTTAAGCTGATCATTTTCTTCCTGATGCAGCCCAGGATGCTGTTGGCCTTCTCTGCCACAAGGACAGAGACCCCACCAGGATCCCAAAGCCCTTCTTTGCAGAGCTGCTTTCCAGTCTGGTGGCCCTCATCCTTTGTTGATGCCTTTGGTTATTCCTCCCTAGGTGCAAGACTTTGTATTTCCTTTTGCAGAATTCCACGGATGTCATTGGATATTGAACTTCATGAGAATGTCAGCACATTTCTGCAGCCTGTTAATGATATATATTAACAGTTGTAAAAAAATCCCCTTCAAAAATATTTTTCAATGGCTGGCTGAAAACAAAAACAGTAGTCAGAAGTCTTTACCAAGAATAAAAAAAATGCTAGAAGCAAAGATAAAGGGGGAATACTAGTGCCCTTATAATCATTGAAATTCCAAATCCTCTCAAAGTTTTTGAAGCTATTCATTTGAGGAGTACATGTTTTGAGCAAGTACGGTTGTTCACAGGGAAGAATCAAATTAGAAAATAGAAATTTTATCAGGGGAAACCCAAGGAAGACTGACAATGAAAGAAACTGTTTCATGAAAAGTTGCGCTAAAGTTACCATATCACAGTTCCCAAACATTTCCTGAACCAGATTCTTCTGCCTGTATTCAACTTATCTAGCATTTGTCCCACAAACTGTCAAGCTAATGAGTTCAAAACAAAACAATCAAATAAAGTATTTATTATAAATCAGTTAATCTGTTCAGGTATAGAACAAAAAAAATTAAGTGCTCGTTTAACTGTAATCTGTAGAACTGGAGTTCAGACGGAGCACAGACTTGTAAAAAGCGAATTATCTCCTGCTTCATCTGACACATGGAACAGTGTCCTTTGTATTGCAGCATCTGAGTGCTTACCCAAATGGAAAGGCTGGACTTCTTCTGCAACATTATCTCCCAAGTCTGTTCCCATCCAAATAACTGGGAAATATGTCAGAATTTTCTTCTTCTTCTCTAGACACATGCTATGGCTTGATTCATCCAAAAATCTTTCACATTTTATCCAATCGTATGTGGCCTTGAAGATTCTAGTGTGGCGCTCAAGCAGACAAATAAAAGCAAATTCATTGTCTGAATCACATAGGTTTTGATATGGGTTTGTAAAATGACAGGTGCTTTTCTTTTGGTTCCGATTCAAAAAGTTATCAGGTGTTTCATTAAGATTAATAATTTGTTTTCCTTAGTCACCAAAACCCACACACACATTTGGCAGTGCGGAGCCCATCCTTCAGAATTCCATGCGGAAGTGATTTGTAATGAAGGTTATGAAAAATGACATTCCTGTAGATAGATGGAGATTCGTTTGTTTCCATACTCTCAGATTTTTTCTTCAGTCTGTACAATTTCCAGCTGCCTCAGGGGCTGAATGATAAAGTAAGCGATCCTTCTCAGTTATTTTCAACGCGTGTATACGACACATTGTTTATGATGCTTTCATGGTATTTAGAAGGTCATAAACTATCAAAAGCCATTGTGAAACTTCACTGTAAAAATAATTCATGACAGAACAAAGCTTTTAGAGGATACTCAGTTATAAATTAGATAAAAATTGTAAGACTTATATTGACCTATACTTCTAGTCATGTTTGGCATTGACTTTATTTTAAATTTTTATTCCCTCACTAAAAGCTTATAGCAAGAATAGCTGTCCTCGAATTTCAGGAATGCTAAGGCACAGTCAGGAAGAAATTGGTTTTAATCTGGCTCAGCTTTAACAGAGGGTTATAATCATTTCAGATCAAGTAATTAAAAATAAGGGAATGTTCTTGTCAAATTGATAGCATTGATTTAAACAAGAAGTATATTGGGAACTTTTTTATAATTAAAAAAGTGGTATAATTCAGGATTGCAAAAATTCTTCAGCAAAGGCAGACTCTATGGCCCACATTTTGGGCCAGAAAGTATGGGGATTGTCTTGGTTTTCACAGGTAAAACATATGAAAAGGAAAGTATTTAGTGATTCTTGCACAATCCCTTGAAGAGGAGGACTTCTTCATGTCAGCTGGAGCCATTCAAAATCCAACAGCAAATCGAAATTCATCATGGATGGATCTCATTATCACCTGCTTGCAGATCAGTTTTTTATTTGTAATGAGTTACAATTCGGTGAAAACTGACGTGTTTTGCTGACAAGGTAGAATCTGAACATGGAAATCTTTGGAGCCTTTATAAGGATTAGAGACTGAACTGAGCTTTTTTTTTTTTTTTTTTTTTAAATGTATAAAACCGTATGAGAAGGCTAAGATGCATTTTTTGTGTAGATTGATTAATATAGAAACACTTTCACTTAATTTCCATACATAATCATACAAGCTGATTATTGTCGATAAAAACAAGTTGTTTGGTAAAAAATAATCATATATGTTAAAGAAAGCTGAGGTTCATGACCTACAGTCTTAAAATTAGGAAAGATGTTTATTTTTTCTTTAGTATAAAAATGAGACGATCCTTTATTCATGATAGGCTTGTATATGGAATATGGTACAAGACTTTCCTGTATGGGGGTTTGGGGTTTTTTTGGTTGGTTGGTTCGTGTTTTGTTTTGTTTTGTTTTGTGTTTTTTTTAATAAGAAATGCTTTATACAGATTGTAGCTTAATGTTTTGATTATTTAAAAAAATAATTAAAGCAGTGAAACCCAAGTGGAAATGAAAATAATAACACCTAGTTTGCTGATTTAGTTTAAAAGTCATGTAACCTAGAAGGTATATTCACAAGAGTTCCTTTAAATAATTTGTGGGAAACAGTTATTCTTTCTAGAAATTCTACTGTTCTCCTACTCAATGCCAAGCATAAATTCCACACCAAAACACAAAAGCAGGCTGGGCAATGACTGCTGTTAGTTATTTCCCTGTAAAGTTTTGACTATGTGGAAGAAGAAGGAAAGAGAAACTGAGGCAAGGTTGCTAACAATCACAAGCTGGGAGCATGGCCCTGACGAGGAGTCTAATAACACGCACTTGAAGCTGAGGGCAGACGGAACTATAAGCAAAAGAACTATCCTTCATATTTCAATAATCCTATATCCGAAGAAACAAGACTTTCTATGTTCTCTGTAACTGAAAAGGATGATGTAAACTCACCATCAGTTCCTCTTTCCATCTGGAATAACATTCGTGTCTCTAACACTAGCTAGCTAGATGAGTCCAGAGAAGTAACACTAGTTATAAACATGATGGGGAAGGAGAACATAAAATTCCGAGACATGATTCACCTCTTCAGGCTGGGATGCTTTTGTAAACAAAGTATTTTCGAAAAAGCCACTAGTCTAGGTCAGTTTTTCAAACCACAGCTAGTTGGAAGAGCAAATCAACGCTCAGCAGCATATTTCAGCTGTGTCCTCATCTGTTTCCTGAGGACTGTCATAATGTAAAGATTAACAACTATATACTTAATCACTAGTATTCTGCTCTATTCAATGTTTTGTAGCTAAGACCCATGGACCACTATATAACATAAAAATAGAAATTGGCTTTCTCGGAACACGGTGCCTTTTCATAGTATATAGTGTTTGCTTAAACTTCTTTACTTTTCAGACATAATAATGAAGTTTCCTATGTTGTGGGTTTAATTCATCACAATCAGAAACAATGTCATGTTCTCTTGATTGGCTCCCTTCCTCCAATGCCTGCTTAATTTTTTGCTACATGAGTGAACGGTTCGCAGGCAACCAGTACGATTTAACCTAAAAAGAGGGACTTCAGATCAGTTAACCAGACTCTGGAGACTTTCTTCAGGCTAATTACTTGAGGAGCAGAATGTTTTTTCTCTTTGATTTTAAGGCCTAAAGGGATTTCTGTCTACTTTCTCTGCATACAAGGAAAAACCATCTACTGCATGTACAAAGCATAAAAGTGGTTAACTGAATCTCTAGTATATATCTTCTAAATAATAACTCAAGCAATCTATTGAGAAAGAGATCTAAAAGTATATCAATAGGGTAAAATGCTAGGTGGACAATTAAAATATTTTAGTATTATATATAAGTTTGACCTGCTTTCTCAAGGCTTGTATGAAACAATTGAAGGACTAGATGGAAGGAATCCATGTACAGAGATCAAGAGACAGATACATTGCTTGTGACTTATTACTCTATTCTCTTTTATTCCTTTGGATATTTCACTAATGATTTTATCTTTTTTATAATCAAGCAGCTATTCTTTTGTTCCTTCAGGCATAATTTTAACAAGGTTATTTATAATCAGTAGATTATAATCACTTTTACTAGCTACAGAGAAATAATAGTAACATCCAAGCTGTAACAACTGAAAATATCACTCCTTCATGTTATATGGTAGCAGCTTGTGATCTGGTGTGCAAAGTTCCATATTCAGCCCCAGCTCACAAATCCTGTATTTTCTAAACTGAAAGTCTAAACAATTTCATGATCTTATTACTGTTAACTTGACTTCCTTTCCTTTCTTATACTGCTTTGTTGCAGTAATTTTCCTGCAGATTTATTGAATTATGATCTTTCTTTTTTTTTTTTTAGCAGGAGTCATCTTTTATAGCTCTTATTGCAACTGGAATATTGCTTTGATTGATTGCTCATCTCCTAATATATGAATCTTCTTCCCAATGTCTTGAAAGCTCAAAGTAGAGGCAGGTGTAAAGACATCTACAGAGTCACTTATTATTCTCAGGCTATGGTCATCTGAGGCAAAGAAATTAATGGTGTTTTGATTTAGAGTGATTTGATTTGGAGTGAGGCTCTAGAGCATGTCTGTGTTTCTCTACTATTATCTTGAAAATTAATAGGCAAGAGAAAACTCCTAGCTAAAAGTATACTCACTACCATCCCACCTTCTGATGAATTAACTGAAACAGAATCTTTAAGTTCCCTGTGTGGGTTCCACTTGCAGTGTTCATTTTCATATAAAATAATTGACTTATTAAAAAGTACTGTTCACCACAAGACAGTGTGGAATAATCCTGTGGCTTTGATTGCATAAAATAACACTTGTCTTGATTACTACAGATTACCTTCCTTCCCTTAAAAGGGAAAACCTCAGGCTGAAAAAGGGAGTAACAGACATACCAGTGAATGCCATAACAGGTTTAGGCTAACGCTGGTGGCAGTGGCCTTGAGAAACGTAGAGACATTTGCAGGATGGATGTCTTCATTACTTTCAACCTGTGTAATATAACAGCAATATAAAATATTCTCTTCAAGTTTTTCCAAGTCAGTTGTGCCTTTTCAGTTTTTAAAATGAAGCTCATAAGCACTTGTATTCTTCATAACAAAAATCAAGACCTTTCATGACCAGCTAAAATTGTTGCATGCTTTTATTAGCTAATGCCGTTTGGGTAGGACAAAGAGATAGTTTTTACATATTCATTTTTCTGGATGCTTCTTGTTGAATTTTTGCAACATGCTCAATATTTTTCTGTATTCTCTGGTGGAATATAAACAATATGATGTAAGGAATGAAAGGAACAAGAAAGGATGCACCAGCTTGAAGAATTTGTGATTTTTTTCTCTGTCTTAACATGCTTGCATTAACTATTTATTTTGTCAATATTAAAAAAGACAGAAACAAAGGTAATTGTCTAAAAATACTCAAACTATTATTATATTTCAAGAAAAAAAAGTTATAAGTATGCTTCAATACCGACCAAAATAGTTACAAAATTATTAGCTGTATTTACGTATTTCTGTGTTAAAGCTGAAATAATGTGTCCAGAGTGCAGAGAACATTACATTCTGAACAGTATATTCATAGCTACAAATCATCAATTATTCAATGAAACTATTATATCTATTATTAATTTTAATCTTAGAGAATGGAAGATGACTAATTTCCACACTTTCCCACACAATTAATATGCAAAAGAATTCATAGAGTAAGTATCATTGAATTTCTGACTTCTTTTTGGTAGACATGCAGTAAGCAAAATATTCTGGGTGTTTACCACGTATAAGTGAACATAAAAATTATGTTAAAAAATAAATGCAACTTTTATACATATTTTTAATATATAAATATCTGAAATTGCCATAGAAGTATCTGTGAATACAAGCTAGACTAGATAAAAGTGTAAACAAATTGTGCCTTTTGCAGTTACAGAAATACAGATGTGAGTTTGAAATGACGCTCTTCCACAGAAAAGCTGATTCTTCTTCTGATGGAGCTTAAAACTTTATTTGGAGAAGCCAAGACAAAAAAAGAAACAGCTTTGCATAGCTTCTTTCTTTACTTCCAAAAAAAAATCATGCATGTTAAACAGAACCACCTTCCATGAATACTTACTTACAAAGTAGTAGCCAAAATTCTCTAGGCTTTACTCTCATCAATAAACAGCATAGATGTAATGTGAGCCAGCCAAGAATTAAAATATAAATTGAGTACTTGGACATTTCTTCCTAATGCTGAGTATACATATCCCCAAATTCCTACTGTTGGAACGATGAGAAGTTTACGAAATACTGAGTAGGTCCAGGGACAATGGGAAGTAGAAGCTGTTCTGTTACATTCTCCTTTTGAAACTACTTTACTTTTTCCTGTCTGCTTCAGGGAAATACAGATACATAAATTAGTAGAATTTATCTTCTGAAAAGCTTAGCTTGCTGAGAAAGAAAGTGGCAAAATTTATGATATATATGTAAACAAATATATATGGCTATATACATATACATACAGATAGTCCCCAGATGTTTAAGACCATAAAGAAATCATGGTCCTTTAGCCTGACCTGATATATTTTAGGAAAGAATAGAATTTCACACAGAGTTTTTGCTTCTGCAGAATGCTGAATAACTTGTTGCTGACTACAAGTGCATCATTTATGTTTGAAAGACACGGATAAGTTGTAAGACTGGGAGGCAGAACATAAGTTATTTGTCTTTAAATGAAGGCAATTCTCATTTTCATATTCCGGAACTTTAATACACAAATCCATCCTTTTTCTAGTCTGTTTTGCCTTCCATCATCATATACACACTTGATAAAGGTATGCATTAAAGCTTTTGAAAATGAATCATACATAGAAGGGAAAAAACAGATTTTCTTTAAATAGAATGGAATGATAATAGAGGAAAATTTATATTTCATAAAATTCATGTCTTCATTTCAAGGAAAAGCAACAGAGCATAACCTGAAGCATTTATGACTCAAATATTTGTTTTGGCAGAAGCATCAGTTCATCTTGCCTTATATCAGTATCACAGAGCTGTATGCATTTGAACTACACGGAATTAATTTGTTCCCCACCCAGAGAGCATTTTAAAAATATCTGGTGTGATAGAAAATAAAGCATCAGCCAAAGGAAAAAAAAAAATAATCTAATACGCTTCCACCATGACTTCTTACTAAGTTATGACACTACAGCTTCCACAGACATTCCACGTTTTTGCAGAATGTGGTGCAAAACCTGAAATGCTTTGAAATGATGAAGAACTTCTCAGATCATTATCAAGTGGGTAGGCTAAAACAGAATAGAAAAGAAAAAGATCAGAAGAGAATACATTGCAATTTATTTTTGTAGGGTACCTCTCGTATTCTAAGTACCTTGAAGTGCTTTACAAGGTAATGAGTTTACTTGTAGCAAAGCAACCATTATGAAAGGAGTAGCTATTATGCACCAGTGTTTCATGCAGGTCCAAGCAAGCCTCCTGAGTTGTTGGGCTACATTGTTTGTATCCAGGAGTAATTGTGCTTGGAAAGTTGCAGGTGCAAATAACAAAAAAATACCCCAACAAACTTACATTACTTTTAAGAGCTGTTTTTTAAATGTTGACCTTATAAATTTGCAAAAGTGCAAGTTTATCCTTGGAACTCAGCAGTTTAATTAGCTTGGTCTTTTGCAGGGGTTTTTTGTTGTTGTTTGTCTATTTGTTTGTTTGTTTTAGAAAAGGTGGAGGAAGACTAAAATTAAGATACAGGTCCATCATAGGGACTTTTGGGAGGTGGAAAGAATGTATCAACCAGAAGGAGGGTCAAGTCTTAAAATTCAATTTGAAATGATCAAAGGCTGAGGAAGAACTGAAAGAGGGGAAGAAGCTGCAATACTTCATCTCCTGTTTGCATTCCAAAATTATGCTCAAAGTAGGATGGACAAGACAAGTTGGAAGAGCCTGTATCAGTGCCAGAAGGGATACTAAGATTCTTGTTCAGGCTTTGATTGATAAGCTTATCTGCATTAAGTCTATATGGGAAATGAGTGTATAAATTCCTCTAGTTTATCAAGTTGGGAAACGAGAAACTGTTCATGCTTTGATAAAGCTTTTGAAGAAAAAAAGTTTGTTCTTTTCTCCTACAAGCAATCTTGAATTTGGATTTTCTCAATGCAGTTCCCATATACATATAAACCCCCAAATAAATAAATGAAAAGTCTGAAAGAGATAATGAAAAAAAGAAACAAAAAGAAACTGTTACAGTCATTCACACCTCAAACTTGTCTTGGTCTCAGAAAAAAAAGTAATTTTCAATACCGCTTATGGAAAAACTTTCTGAACAGGGAATTAAACAAAGCTTGATTTTGGGAGTCATGTAAATGCTGTCATGCCAAAAGAATAAGAATACCCATCAAAAGATTGTTTTCAAAATTAGAGGAGCGTGAAAGTACAATATCCAAAGTTTAACAGACCTTAAAATACTCAATCAAAACACCTTGCCTAGTGACATTTCACTGTATCAATGCACGGTAAGTTTTGAATATTCACCAGAGAGACTCATCAAAGAGATAAGACAATATAACAACCAACAACCACGGAGGTTCTGCTTTAACATTTAAAGCATTACCTTTTGACATGACATCTTAAAAATTGTTCAGGGGGGTCTGCATATAATACACTTTAGTCACTGCATCCTCACAGTGTAAAGGTGAATGATTATAATACGTGGCCTAACATCTAAAATTAAAGGTGAAATATTATTATAAAATTATAACAGTGGCTTAAGCTGCTATTAGCCTGAGCTACACTAATAGCATAAGATATTTTACTAGACTCTAAACCCATTTTTAATAGATCAGCAGGTAACCCCTATATGTGACGCATTTTTAAAAGCTAATTTGACAGTTTGCTCTATTTTTGTTCCAAACCTCATGTCTGCTCTGTATCTTAGGTGCCTGACCACAAAAAAATGATCATATGCATGGTATATATCAGGAGTTCCCTATGCTAGACTTCAGTTAGTGACAGCAGCTTCTGGCCTGAATACAATCTTAGAAAGATGATTTACAATTTGTTTTTACTACTTGAAGTGGATTCCATAGCAAAATTTTGGAACCCCTGGTGTAGCTCAGGTTTACTGTTTCTTGGAATACATATTAATATAAACTCAAGAATTACTTTTAAAAATTGATGATTTCTGTAGGATTTGTATACTTGACACTGTAGTTTTTGTGATAGATTTGACATATAACTCAGGGTATTGCAGGGAAATGTTTAGTGAAGTCACCCATCCTTATACTATTATCTTAACTTTTATAACATTAGAAGCTTAGTTAAACATTTCATATTCTTGTGAGATGCTCTTACTGCCATATACATTTCTACCCTTATTAAATATCAATAGTGATGTTTCACTTTCAGTAAAATGAAACTATCCTGAATTAAACTGATCAGCAGTTCTTTAGGGGTTCTGCATACAAAAAGGGAAATTGCAGAGAGCACAATAAATTTAAGGTGACTGAGCAGGAAAAGGCAGAGGAAAATGGGGAAATATAGTGGAGAAAAGGGAGCACTGTAAAGAGGAGAAAAACATATACATTTACCAGGACACATAATTTATTTTATTACTGCCTGTTTTACAAATATTTCTCTATTTTAGCTTTCATCTCCAGTGGTAAATGTCATCTCACAAGTGTCACAACATTTGGTAACTCTGGAGATTACAGTATGCAGAGGAAAAAGACACAAATTCATAGGAATGCCAGGAAGGTAAAAACATGGAACTTCAAACTTTCAAATTCTTCAGGAACGTAGCAAGAAGCCAAAAAGTGGTTTATGCATGTGTTCTCACTTAAAGTATTTGCTAGAATACCCATTTATGCCTAACTACCCAATGCTTTAGAACAATGCAATATTTTACAATGAGTGTTTTGGACTTTCTCCAGAAAGCACAGAAGTAAGACCACAATGACACTTGTTGAGGTGGAGTATAGAAGAAGAACCCTCACACAACATGAGATTGTAGGATAGCACCGGCCTGTGAGATCATCCCTTACACTAAAACATGGACTCATGACACAAAGCTGTGTTAGGGGAAGCATCAGATTCTTCTGCTGAGGAATCAAAGAAAAAACTCTGGTTCTCAGAACAAAACAGCAGTGAAAACTGAAAAAGTCTCCTCCCCACCACCCCTTTCTTCTCTGGGAGCACAAGTAGGCCAAATGAAGTCTTTTTGGGTGGTGTGCTAACTGGATGTGCACATCTGTGCACCTTCTACCTTCAGCCCACCTTCTGATGCAGCCAGGCAGGAAAAAGAGTAAGAGTTAACTATACAGAGAAGATGGATTATGGACCCAGGATTCAGATTCCAGCTGCCTCCAGCCGCAGCTGTTGCTGCAGCACTGTCAGCTCTGCTGACACCTCCAGAGAAATAGTTTTTCTTCAGTGTCAGCTGGGAAGAACATGCTGGAATCAAATAACTTGGTCACACAGATGAAGGATCTATTGAGATGATTCAGTTGTCATTACTGTGGCGGTGTGGGACTGTTCCTTAAGTAAAATTTCTTGTGCTATGCCCAAAGAAAAAACTGCTTAAAAACCCTGGGAGATCAAGCTTCAGCACTTCTTTCAATTTTTCTCCTTCAAGCAGCATGAATTTTAAGACATTTTATCATGCAGTTCTTATAAAGTCTCTGGGAAGATGGACAAGATATTTCTGATGGGTTTTTTTTCCCTGAAGATGGGAAGCACCAATGAAGAAAAGATGGTGAACACCTCTGCATCAGTTACAGAGCAGCTACCAACTAACTGCCAGATTGAAGATGTGATTTTGCTGTTATTGAAGTACATAATAAAATGCAAACGTCTTCCAACTGTACTTAGAACCTGAAAGCGATTGTTGGAGCAACAAGAACTTACTTTTGCAGAAGAAGTCTTAGTACTATTTTTATGGCAACTTTCTGCTGTACTAAATACCCTTTGTCTGAATCAGCCTATAGATTTTAATAGAAATTACATGGTGGTTGTAGAATTCTATGGGACAAATAAAACCATAATAGAAAAGAAATAATTCTTTTAGTAAACACCTTAATTTTTTGACTGATTTTTATAGGATCGTATTCTATTTCTGTAGATTGGTGGTCTCTTTTACAAGTTATTTCTGTGAGCGCTGTCTAAAATGACTTGTTCCAACACATTTTTCTAGTACTACCAGTATTTCTATTGTACAGTATTCTGTAGTTTTATTTTATTTTATTTTCTAGTTAAACTGCAAAGTAATACATAATCTTTCCTATTCTATTCAATTGTTACTATTGTTCAGAAAGAGACATGAATATCTAATTGTTTTAGTGTTTTACAAAATAACACAGAGGTTTTTATTACTAAATGTAATGTTCCACATCCTTTCTAGTTTAACTGTTTTGGCTCTCTGACTGCTGAATGATTTCATATCTGCAGCTACAGAGGGGTAACAACCTAGTCACATGTTTAACTGCTACAAAAAGACTGAATGCACCTAACACGTAGACGATATAATTGTCCCAACAACTAAAATGCGGTAGCTTTTAGACCAGCAAGATTTCTGAAACCTGATGCTCAGCCACTCCAAGAGCTCTGCAAAGTGGCTACTTCATTATGCTGGCTAGCAGGACTCTTGATTATCAAGTCAATTGCAGAAGAGAAAAGACATTTGGAGAACTCTGCGTGGGTTTAGAGCTGTATATACAAGAGCTGTCAGAAGTCATTGCTGAGCCACTCTCCACAATCTTTGAAAGGTCCTGGAGAACAGGCAAGGTGCCTGAGGAGTAGAGGAAAGCCAATGTCACTCCAGTCTTCAAAAAGGGCAAGAAGGAAGATGCAGGAAACTACATGCCAGGCAGCCTCACCTCCATCCATGGTAAGATGATGGAACAGCTCATTCTGTCATCTCCAAACATCTGGAGGAAAAGAAAGTTATCAGAAGTAGTCAACATGGATTCAACTTGTCCACCAGCTCATGATTTCTGCTACTTCTATGAAAGGGATGCACTTTCATTTGACTGGACATATATATGTCTTATGTTATTAGTCAGTTGGCTTATCTTTCAGTATTTTTTCAAGGAATAATATTCATATTTTATTATTGTATGTTCATTGTCTAAGTGAAGAAATCTTTGTCATGTACATTTATGACAATTTATAGAAATAATTTAACATTGATAAATAATGTCTTATTGCTACTATGGTTTAGAATATTCCTGGTAACCATGTAGATTGTTTAGGTTAAAGAGAGTATTTAACATGTTTTGGTACAGGTGAAAAGGAATACCATGTCCTTCTTGTAGCAGTTAAAAAGTACCCAAGGTTGAACTTGTTTTTAACACAAATGGCATGGGCAAGTCTTTCCGTTTTAATAACTGGAAGAAAAAAATATAGAATTATTTCTACAGAACTAGAAAATGAACTAGTTGATGGTATTTTTATTTTTTACAGAACTTGATAGCATTAAATTGATATTTTATTTCTTCTAGGATATTTGAATAAGATTTTAAGGAAAGGATGTTATTATGGACTGGTTTATATGTGTAGTCCAAGACTATTGTTGTTGTGATGGAGAAAATAAATCCCAGAATGAAACTGGTTCATTCTTAAAAGCAAGCACTTATAGCATGCGAGAGAATGAGACAGAATGAGGAAATTAAATGAAAGAAGAAATTCCATGTTATAAAGTATTGCCTTATGGCGGCAAAGCAGAAATGAAAAAAGTGAGAAGAGAAAAAAAAAGCACACGATGAAAATGGACCAGTATTCTTAGCGACTTCAGTAAGCCTCAATAGAACTATATCTACTTATACATATATTAATAAATTATTCAAAAGAACCTAATGAAATTCAAGAGAAAATATTATACTGCACTGAAAATGAAATAACCAAGAATTCATGAAGAATTCATTAAAATGAAACATGAAATGAAGTATAATTCTGTTCTGTGTCAGGAGCAGAGCAAGATATATTCTATTCCATACACTGTATCTAATAGTGAGACCTTACTGTGTAGTTGAAAGCAATTTATAAGAAATCCATATCAGACAGAAAGCAAGAGTCTGGAAAATGTATCATCTGTGAAAACACAAGTAAAATATGGAGAGTTTAAGTTCTCTGACTCATGCTCATTTTCTGTTTCAGGTGCGGGTGGGTGTCCACAAATAAACTAGTCAGGGCTTTTATCCCCTTCCTAGTTCTCAACATAAACAGTGTAGAATACAGAGGAAATGTAAGATGCCCCCATGTTCATATTCTTTGTAGAAAAATGGAACAAATGTCGGTGAATTATTGCTTTTCCTATATGGACGTGCAAGAAGTAAATTGAGAAGAGTTGAAAAATACAGAGTATTGTACATCTCTGCATCGATATAAGTGGGCACTTAAGTGGAGTAATCTTCTTCTGGAACTAGGCAATAACAGATCACTTCTATTACTTAGACTGCTCTTAAGGGAGTGGAGGTACATGCTACCCTTTATTTAAGTCTAGAATGAAAGTGACAGTCTACTCCTGTGTAATTTGAATTCTTCTGATATAGGGACCCATGTTCTTTCATCTTCTTGTCACTGTAAAAGATTTGGAAGAAATAAAAAAGCACCTTGAGTTTGTAGCTTTACAAATATTCCCCTGCATTTTTCTCCACAAGCCAAAAGGGAGTCAAGGCAAAATAAAAGAGCTGTCAGTTTAGGATGAGATTCTTTCTTTAAAATTTTAATATTGCTGTTTCCATATTCTGTACCTTTTTTTTTCTTATCTGGGAGTACCCAGATCTTGTTAACAGGTAAACAACAGGAACTTTATTTTACAGTAGTAAAAAACTTTTGTCTCTGTAAGTGAAACATGACTGAGGTGTTTCTAATTAGAAATTCTTTCTGATAAGGGGTTATAAAGTAGAAATAGCCCAGATGGTGAAATAGCTGAATGTTATGTTTGATTTTATAGACTATCCATTTCATACAGTATTAGATTTTAATTCTTTGAATGGAATATATTGAAAGTTGAGGGTCATGTACTCTGAGATAAGTTCCAGACTTAGGGTGCCATTGAAACTGTTCAGAACCTGTTCAGTGGAATGATTCTTTCTGACAGAAAATCCTGTCTGCTCTATTCATTTTGCTAAAAATCTGGTAGAAAGCTATTTTCTATTTAGCATTGGTGAGCCCACTAACCTTGTCTTTTAGCCACTTGTCTGTTTGGCAAGTGGGATATTGAGAATTTCCAAGCTGATTACATCGCACCATTACATATTTGAGGTGTATATACTGCAGAAGTGGTGGACTATGCAGCCACGTAGCCATACCTTGTGATCTTGTGCCTCTCCTCTCCTCCTCCCCTTTAAAGATTGTGCACACAACCTGGACAAACCTTCCAAGACAGACCATGCGATTCCATGTTGCCTATATTAAGGCTGCCTATATTTAACCAAGTTTCCAGACTGCATTTTTCTTATCAGCCTGCTATGTGGTTTGTCCCTGTCTCACTAAGCAGCCAGGTCAGCCAACATATCACCAAGACCCACCATTCTGGGTTCTGAGAATCCCTAGGAAAGCTCTAAACAAGACACTACTTTGAAAAACTTATTTTTAAAATTGCAGTTTTCAGTATGAAATATAGAAATGTAATTGTTTCATTTATCTTGGACCATGTGAAACCAAGCAATACATTTCTTACAAAATAGGTGTTTATATTTCCCATCAGGCCATTTTCTGACGTGTGGTTTGGGTATTACCATGACAAATGTCTATTTACTAATGATACTTTCTCTTACAATAAATACGATGATATAAGCAGAAATAGCCCATATTTTATTTATACATATGAATATACCTGTAAAGAAATATACATACACATATGCATAACTAGAGCAATCAGAAATGGCCATAAAACTTGGCAGAAGTGCATTAAATTTAATATTAAATTCCTAAGGTCTTCATCAGTCAATGACTGAATCTTCTCTCTCAATGACTAGCAGATTTTATTCTTACAGAACTGTGTGTGAAGGAGAAACACTATTTTTCTTTTATAAAATGGGGAACAGTGGCAAATGGCCAACTAAAAGAATACATATTCACCTGCTGTGGAACTGAGGCAGCAATTTGGTGCCTAATTCCACAAGTATAATGGATATCTCAGAATCAAGTTATCACAGCCTAGTAAATTACCATATATCATCTGAATCGTGATAACTTTCTAGAAGCAAACTGTCAGCCATCTGTAAGGGCAAAGTAATACAATTCAGTTTAACTTAGAAAAAAAGGAGGTTACACTAATTTTGGGTTACCGAGCACATGCCATGGGCTAAAAGTATGAATTTGAACAGTTATACCAGCAGTTATTCAGAGAATTATTTCATCTGTATACTTTTTAACTTAGTAACATACCCAGTCTCAAGGCAGTGATTGACAGATGTCCCATGCTGTCATGCAGGCAAGAAAAATTCAACAGGCAGCTATGTATTTACCAGAGGAGTTAGTGCTATTAGTGTCTGGTTTATATGTCTGGAATTCCTATCTTTTTGTCTGAGCTGAGGAATCTTGTTCTCTAGGACAAGATGTAACAGGAACAAACTTGAACATAGGAAGTTCCATCTGAACAAGAGGAGGAACTTCTTTCCTCCGAGGGTGGCAGAGCACTGGCACAGGCTGCCCAGAGAGGTGGTGGAGTCTCTGACTCTGGAGACATTCCCAACCTGCCTGGACGCCATCCTGTGCAACCTGCTCCAGGCGACCCTAGTCTGGCAGGGTGGTTGGACCAGATGATCTCCAGAGGTCCCTTCCAACCCCTAACATTCTATGATTCTATGAAACCAATTTAGGATTCACAGGCTAAGCAAGTTTCAGCCTGCTTTCTCTCAGGGTCCAGCTCTGGTAGGTGTACTCAAATTCCATACAAGGCACAGTGAAAGCACCTGAGTTATCCCCAGGGGAGAGCAGCATGATCCCTTGCATTCAAAAACACACTGCAAGATTCTCAGGCTTTATGATGATGAACTAGGAATTCCTCAGAACATGGTGTGTACCGCAGCCTGATAAGTTCAAAGAGTTCATTACCTTAGTAATCTGCAGAGTTTCCTTTTCCTTTCTTTCTACACAGCTTTGAAGTCCTTAATCCCACTCAAATGTTTGTTGCTTCTCTCCACAGAAATGTTGCATTTTTCCTCTTGAGAATCTTTTCAGAGAGATCAATAAGACAAATCAAGATGCACATCCTATTGGCAACACGTGTGTATTGTGATGGATAAATGAACCAATTTAATATGAAGGTTTATTCTTTTTAGGCTAAATGTTAGACTTCGTGTCCAAAAGTTTTTCCTCTGAGGCGTTGTGAGACCTGATGTGTAACCACTACAATCGATATAAAATATCATAACAGTAGTGGAAATGTCAAACATAATTTCCTACCTGATATAGCTTTGACATTTTTAATTCAACCCCCTCTTATTCTTTTCTTTTGAAGGAATCAGCTTTTTTTTTTTTATTCCTCGGAGATGGGAAATAATCTAATTTTTGTTGTGCTGCTTCTTGATGGCGTGTTGGATTTGGACAGATACCTACTTCCGATGAAGTCAGTAACTTCCTCCCCTGAACTAGCCGTATTAGAAGCAGTATGTAAAGAGCTTGCATTCCAAAACTGGAGTTCAGCTCGAGTGTCTGAAGGTCTATAAATTAAAATGGAAAGTATGAAAAGAAATTATGTGTGTCGTACCTCCATGAAATATGTAGAGATAAAAATCTGATGCAAATTAGACACAGTCTTTCTTTTGCTCTCTTTACAAAAGTGTAGTTTGCCTAATAATTTCCCAAAAATGTTTCCTAATTTTGCTGATCTCATGCTTACGTAAGTGTACCCAATCATCTGAATGCTTTCAAGAGCTTATGTCAGAAAAGTGGATACTGTATGAACCAGTGGCAACAAATTTATTTAGTACAATGTTTACAAACCTTTTTAAGGCCCATATCACCTCATTCATTTCCCAAGGAAGGAGCAGGATAGAGAGGATGAAAATGAAAGAAGGTTCATGGTCTTTTTCCTGATTTTCTCCTTAGCAGTGAAGAAATAACCCTCTGCATCGATATCTGTTACTTCAGAGTTTCTGGCCCATGTGGCCTTTGCTTCTTCAATGTTAGCAGATCACAGTGACTAAGTCAGTGTACTAAAAGTTTACCCAAAATCATAAATAGACCTTTCTAAAGAACTATGACAAAATTCTGGAATGTAAATGAATGAAAGCTTATGACAAAGTAATAATTAATATTTTAAACCTGGTCTATTTCTAAGTATTTTTTTTTCTCTTTTTTTAATCAGCATATGATTCCTGCTTTACTTAAATAAAACTAATTATCTTTTCCACTCATCCAGTTTCTTCAGTTCGGTTGAAAAAGAGAAAAGAAAAATGCTCATAGAAAGATTTAAATCTCAAAAATACACCTCTCCGATCATTCTTCATCTTGCAATATTGCTATTACCTTGTTTGTTTGTAAAGTTAATCTGTTCTTTGCCAGCAGTTTTTTAACAGGGAATTTGTCCTATTGTTGGGAATTTTTGTTTTCATCAAGATAAAGGCCCGAAACAGTAAGCTATGTACATCATTTTTTCCCACACATATATGCCATATTGAACAACACTGATTTAAATTCTGTTGAACAAACACCAGCCACTAATAGCCCCTAACTATTAGTTGACTAATAGTATTTTAAATAGCGATCACAGAAAGGGACCTGGGGAACATTTCTCTAAATTTAGCCTTCCATTGCCATTTTATGTAAAGCATTATTAGTTATGCATTGAAGAGCCTGGTGGCATTCACCAGCGATTCGGTACATAAGTTTGATTAAGTTAAATGTTAAGCAGTCTACTTCTTGTTAATATAAATGGAACAAATTACAGCTGTAAATAGAAGGGCACCTACACTGGAGACAGCATCCCAAATATCTCAAAGTAGTTGCTGCAGTGCACTTGAATGGTTGATTTTTCTTTTCTTTCTCTGCTAAATTAATAAGAAAAATGTACAGCAGCCAAGAACCTTAATGTTCTGCCTTAGAAGTGCACTTCCTAGGAGCACAGTCAATATATGTCATTTTATCATAGAATGGGAAAGCATTTAATGCTATCCAAAATCATTGAGTTTATACAGGCAAGTGGTCCATCAGGCTTGCCCTTTCCTTTGAAACACTGAAAAATGAAATCACGTTTATGCCATCCTCTAGCTCTTCAGCTTACCCTTAGGCTATTATCCTTGCTCTTTAGTTCCCCTCTCTGTTTACTTATGTTTTGTTTTCTCTCCAAAGGAGAAGCTTGGTAAGTTTATTCTGCTTAATGTTCACAGAAAGAACACATGGAAGCAAGTGGACAATAGATATTTCATAATTTTAGATTGTATTAATTCCAGTCAGGAGTTTTCCATAGAGCATGATTGCAAAGTAAACAAAAGTATCATCTTGGAAGCAAACAGATACTTGTAGAATGGTGATGAGTATTTTTCCTACCAGTGAAAAATTGCAGTGTTGAAAATTAATTGTCCTAACAGAAATTGAGGTGCTTAAAAAACCCCAATAAATATCTGTCTTTAAGAAGTGCTCCCCTTTTTACATAAAAAAAAATAAAATTAAAGCTCAAGTCTTTTACGTTCCGTGTTTCCTTCACTGAGGCTGAGTGAATGTTATGACATGAGATTTTTATGCATTTGGTTTATGTCAAATAAAATAGATTCACCTGGAAGCTACATCTGGTCTATATTACAATCAGAATATGTAACAGTTTAAAGGAATTACAGTAACCAAGATCTGGACTAAGGAAGAGAAGGACTTGCTGACTACTACTTACCACAAGATGCACTGTAACAGACAAAAATTCAAGTACATCTACACACTTGAACATCCTAGGACATCTGTCATGATAAACATACGTTCAGCATCCAAACCTTTTCACAGCTGTTTTCACAACAAATTTATGAGGGCTACCTGCAGGGTGGTCCATTCCCTGCATGTTTGGGAAGACCTGAAGCTTAACTGAGCTAGTAAGCACGTCTCTAGGCTGAATGTGAGTAACATTTCAAATGCTGTAAAAGACGTAACAGTATGTGCATTCTTTAAGAATGTTAATGCAGCAGAAACACTTCAAACCCCTCTCTTCTCTCTCTGCACAGATAAAAGCAAACACATCGTATGTGGCTGATTTGTCACATTCCTTATGCAGTCGCTCTTTCTAAATGCATGACAGACAGAGCCCTGCACATCATGAGCCATGCTAATGCACAAATTCAGCTCCTTTTACAGTAGCATTTAAAGCCTTCCAAAAGGCTAGGCGTGTGCACTGCTTTGTGTATGACTTGGAATAAGTGCCCCAGAGGCTGGGATTTACAGCACCTAATCCTAATGATCTGACACAGTAGTTCTGAACAGAACCAAGAGGAGGGGCTGCCCTTCTGGGAGAAGGGCACGAGTTGGTAGCCCGGGACTCCCATTTGCCTCATCAGTCCCTGGCTGGGTACAGAGAGACCACATGGCAAGAGAGGTCAACTTGCTGGAGTATTCCTGGGTGAACTAGCAGTGGATGGAGACCTAGTGGCAGTTCTTTTCCAAGCTAAGTAAGACTTTATTAAGTAAATAACAAAATCTGATTAGGAGATTCACTTTACATAGTCATAGATGTTGAGTCACTTCAAACTTCCTTATAGAGGGTTAGAGAACCTCTGCTATGAAGACAGGCTGAGAGAGTTGGGATTGTTCAGCCTGGAGAAGAGAAGGCTCTGGGGAGATCTTAAAGCCCCTTTCAGGACCTAAGGGGGCCACAGGAAAGCTGGAGAGTGACTTTTTACAAGGGTATGTAGTGATAGGACGAGGGGTAATGGATTCAAGCTGGAAGAAGGTACATTTAGAATAGATCTCAGGAAGAAATTTTTCACTCTGAGGGTGGTGAGAGACTGGCCCAAGTTGCCCAGGGAAGCTGTGGCTGCCCCATCCCTGGAGGTGTTCAAGGCCAGGTTGGACGGGGCTTGGAGCAACCTGGTCTAGTGGGAGGTGTCCCTGCCCATGGCAGGCAGGTTGGAACTAGATGACATTTAGGGTCCCTTCCAACCACAACTATTCTATGGTTCTGTGATAATCAATTGAAGAAGAAGACACTTCAGTATACAATTTGCCTGATTAATCTTAGCTTATGTGAATAGTATGTCGGGTTCAGATTTTATTCTCTGTTCCTGCATACGCAATGAATTAACTGCATGGCAACCCAGTCAGGCATGTTATCACAAAGCTGTTAGGATTTTCTAGAGTTAAAGTGTCTATTTCACTTTATTTCTATTTCTATTATATTTCTATTATATCATTTCTATTATAATAGAAAATATACACTCTGGTCATCATTTGGCTCCTCATTACCTTACAAATTTCTTGTGTGTATGATAGGATATAAATCACAAAACACAGACTGCCCAAATTAGGATGCCATATTTAAAGGACAGGAAGCTGTTTCCAGGGTAGTCCTGGTACCAAGTCCTCAATTTGGAAGTTTGGACAGAGAGTTTTGAATTCATAATGCATGGGACATTTCACTGCTTACATACCACTGCACAGTAAGTAAAGCCATTATTAATTCAAGAAATATATTATAGCCCACAACTTCCTGCTGCACGATAAAGAAAAAAGCACAAGGACTAAGCCATGAATAAATACAGCGAAATAAAAAGGCATAATAAAGGAAAATAAAAGAAAGGTTACATATAGTATGAAAAAATGAAGCTGAGTGACTTTCTGTTTTTACTCATTGCCCAGTTTCTGGAAGAAAAGTAGTGCAAAGAAACTGTTGACTTGCTTCTTTATGCTTCATGGGAGTCAAATCAATATGCCTTTTTTTTTTCCTGTTAAAAACATAAGTGTTAAGCTCAGAGTATTAGAGTTATTACATAGAAAATTCGTAATTTTCAAAGTCTTTAGAAATTTTTGAAAATATTGCTGGAATTTAATTATGGAAATTACCTTTCAAATTTGGAACTAGAGTCTTAATTGTAGAACAAATAAAAATGATATGAGAATTCTTACTTGTGTAAATATGAGTATGTACTCATATTTTATAGTACTTACCTATAAATTAACACTATGGTATAATAGCTAACCTAAAATAGGTGCATTGTGCATTAATATTGTACTCCATGAACTTCTACAAGCAAACTCTCTTAACTGCTTATTAAAATGTGAAGAAAGATGTTTTCATCAAGCCTGTGAAAAGGCTTGAAATAAGGTTTTTCATTGTTCATAGACAACAATTCCCCTGATTTTTCCATAAAGTTTTTTGCTGTTGAATTAAGATTTTCCAGAATTTTTAAGCACTAAACCATGGTTAATGGTTAAAATAACGGAATTTTTAATACAATATCCATAGCAGAACAGTTTTCAGCAATTTCTCTGCTCAAAGTTCCCTGGATTATGAGAAAAATATGTCTTTAGTGATGAACTCCCTGTACATCCCCAAATCCTTGCTATTTAAGCTTTTAACATGGACACCATAAGAGAAATTTGTAAAGTCCATTTTTGCCTCCATGTCAGACAGTACTCTGAGATACACTGAGATGCTGGTTTCTCTTTGCAGAGAAAGAAGAAATAAAGTCAGAAATCTCAATTCATATTTCAGCCATTTGCCACGTCATATCATATTTGCCATAATACTATTCAAAGCTGGTGGTACAAGCTTGCATTCCTTTACTTTTCTATCCCTTATGGCTTCAAATTTAGTATTGTCTATCTACAGCAAATAATTCCTGGCCAACTCCATTTCATGGTTTGACCAGAGTATATTAGCAGAAAAATTTAATTTTGCACTTGATATATAATATCCCAGCTTGACCTCCACATCCTTTATTATTCCACAAATAGCTTTATATAGGTCAATTGCACTGATAACAAAAATACACACAACAGAAATAGCTGATGTAGCTGTGGATTAGCTACTTTCAGAAAATTATTTTTAAAAAGGCTTGCCAAATACATTTTATTAAAAATTATCACTGAGTACAAATTCATTGTTTTTCTCAATAGCTAACGTACTTTTCTCTATCCTATAAACATTAAAAAGTATTCATGGGATTAATATTTTTTGGTTATACTCATGGTTAATGTTTAAATAATAATAATGATAATAATGATAAAAATACTGGCCTTATTCAGTACAAGGCACTTTAATTTTTTGTCATTGAAATCCTACACAAGGAGCAGGGATGATACAGAGCAAAACACTGCATTTTTGCTAATTGATGTCCCATAGTTTTCTCTGAATGCAAAGCCCACACTGTCCCCAGGATCCTACAGTCTGAAAGACTATTTGCAAAGTGGCTGAAATTGGACACAAATAGAAAATCAAACCTGGGTACATAATGATCTGCTGAGACATTTATATATATTTGTATATACATTATGTAAAGACAACCACAGACTTAGTTTGATTAAAATCCAGCCTTAATGAAAGAACAGAGAAATGCCTACTCGGATGCCTTCAAAAGTGTGAATCCTAGCAGGGTGTCCTCGCACCATAATTTATTTTAAATTCTAGTAGTTGCAGCAGTAAGTTTTAGCCTTATTCTTTTTCCTTCTAGAAAATATTTGAAGTAACAAATAGCTCACTGATTTGGACTATTTTAAACTTACCAACTAAAATACTTCACATTTTTTTTCTGTAGCATGTTCTCCAGTCATCTGGGCAAGTAAGTGTTCCTTATAAAAGGAACCACACTGAAACAATTCAGGTACTTCAAAGCCTTAGGGTGCCTGCCAGAACTTGCTTCAATGTATGTGTTTTGTGAAATTTAAACGAGGGACAAAATATATATGCCTACCCTATCATTATACAATTTGCTTTTTAAGAAATTATTCTTAGGGCTAGGCATTTTCAGAACCATAAATATGTTTATAAATTAGATTATAAAGTGATCTTATAGATCTAGGTTCATTTAAAGCATAAGACTGGGAATTGTAAGAACACAGACTTGGTCTGACTGCACTAATGACATGATGAGAGGAGGTTTCCTGCAACATTTAAGTTTAAATGTTCTTAGAAAAAGGAAGGCAACATAATCATCAGGGAGGTGGGGACACACAATTAGATATTTTTCCCTTCAGACAACCATATCCCTCATAAATGGCAATAAATCCTCTTCTGCACTTCTGTTCACCAAGATCCCAGAGTTCCTTCTGTGAAGAAACAAGGACTGAAAAGCTCAGCCAACCGGGTTAATGTCCATTTATATTCTCCCCCTTTCTTTCCTAATGAGACAAAACGAATAGGAAATGATAACCTGCTGTTGAACGAATTAGGATGTTGAGTCTCTTCAACATTCCTGCTTTGTTCCATAGACTGTGACAACAGCACTGGGATGTGGAAAGCATTTGAATACTTGCAAGTTGGCTGTATGCTGGGACATCGAAGCCTGCCATGCTGCTGCCCAGCTGAGAATTCCTTAAGTGAGACTGACAACTCAAAGGCTAGGCTTATTTAGGGTTTAGAAATATTGCCTATGTTTCTACCAGTAATGAACACATGACAGCAGCATTACTGTCAAAAATGAGGTGTGCTGCACATCACGCAAATCACTGTCTTGGCAAACTGCCTTTTAAAAGGGAATGGAATGTGCCCAGCTGTGTGCTGTGTTTTTCTAAGGGCATCAAGCAGAGAAGTGTATCAAACATTTCTCCGGATCATCCTCCACATTCTTGGTGTGTTGGTCATTGAACTCAATAACAGCCTCTCCCATTGTAGACCCTCCCCCACTATGGAACATGTCCTCCTTTCTCATGTTTATTTTTGATCCTTACAAAAGCAAGGGATTCTTTTTTTGTCTTGGTGAAGACATGAAGGTCCCTCTCCTGTCATCCTGCATGTATCCAAGAAAACTTGCTTTTTCTGATGTCTAATGTTTGATTGGCTTGTAGTTCCCTGGATGCTCCTTTCCATGTTTTCATGTTGGACATGATATTTGGGTTTTTTTCTCCAGCAATCGGGAATTTCCCTGATCATTGTGACCTGATAGAAGACAATACGAAGTGGCATCTCCTTAATGCCGGCCACCTCCTGTAGCAATCACAGGTGCATCCCATCCAGTGTCAATGGCTTCAGTAAGTCCAATTGGCTTAAGTGGTCACTACCTTCTTCTGCTTCTAGAAGTACTTCATTCCCCTACAACCTGTCACTCAAGGTCTGAGAGGTGTAAGGACAGAACTTGCTAGTGATGCAAAGAGAACATTGGTTGTCTAAGTCTTTTTCTGTTGCCTTTGTTGTTGGAGGGTCATGTAGTCCTAAAAGACAAAGCTCTGCCTGCAACAGGAGCTATGCAGATAGATGTTAACTTGCAGGTTGTGCCTGTTGCCATCTATACCTTCCCAGTCACTGGCAGAATTGGGGAGAGCACAGTCTGATCTGTTGTGTCCTCTGCCCTAACCCCAGAGCCCTGTAATCACTTGTGATCTGCTGAAGACCTCGCTGGCTTGTCATATTGGTGTTGAAATGAATGAACAGCAAAAGAGAATGGTCTGTAGGCTGGACAGTAAATGAGATTTGTGTAATTACTGGGCAAAGACATCAGGCATTGACCTGGTAGCACAGAGTCTTAGCACCAGTCTGCACTTGTCATTGGCCTGAGCTGGTTGTAGCTTGGTTTAACAGTTGTGTAGTGGTCAGTGGTTGCTGTCTGACCTGTTTTAGCATGAGCGATGGGAAATTGTATGTGAGAAAGGCCAAAGAGATCCAGGGAAGCAGTGTGCAACAAACAACAACCCCTTGGGGAAGGGAGCTGGGGGATGATGAGGGGCATCTTTCAAACTTCAGCTGGGAAGCAATGAAAAGGAAGCAATGCATTTCAAGAAAATGTAGGAAAACAATCACAATTGCACCCAAGTTTGAGGAGAAATACCTCATTGACCTTATGCTCCTCCTGGGAAGGAAGAGGAAGAAACTCTTTTCATAACTATCGTACTCCTACCTCCAAAACCCTCAGGATGTCAATGACACCCACCCATTCTCTTTTCTTGGAAAGTTAAATTTTCATCCATAGAACCCAGGGGGTCATCAGGAGGGACAATATACAGTTTTTAGTAGCACAGTGTTTTTCTATAACAAGTTTACCTGTATTATTAAAAAAGCTTTTCTATGTCAATTTGGACTATGAGCATTAGTATTACATAATTTGGACTTCTAAGTTGTTAAAACATAAATTGGCATAAGAATAAATTCTTAGATCTGTAGCTATAGTGCATTTCCCTTGGCCCACAGCAAGAGTCAGAGAATGGTGTCCTGTTCTGCTTCACCACAGCCGTCGCAGTCCTGAGGAGTGTCTCTGGGCCCACTGAGAGTGTGCCTCTGCCCCAGCTGGGGATTATTACCTTTTAATCTTACTATACAAAGTATTTTTGGATAATTCTATTCTGGGTAACAAATCTGATTAATCAACCTGAACCAAGCAGTCTGCTTTACTGAGTGCATGAATTCTCAGTGAGTAGCACTTTATAGTGTGAGCTTCTGCATAATAGAACAAACTGCTAGAAAAGTGTCTTTCAGGATCTTCTTCAAGGTACAGTTTTCCTACTGAGGATTCAACTACTTCAGTCGGAGATAGATCTAAGCAGATCAGAGGATAAATCTGTTGTAATTCTAGTTTCAGTGCTGTACACGCAATCATCATGGAATGGTTGTGGTTGGAAGGGACCTTAAAGATCATCTCGTTCCAACCCGCCTGCCATGGGCAGGGAAACCCCATACTAGATCAGATTGCTCAAAGCTGCATCTAACTTGGCTTTGAACACCTCCAGGGATGGGGTCTCCACATCTTCCCTGGGCAACCTGGGCCAGTGTCTCATCACCCTCAGAGTGAAAAATTTCTTCCTGATCTATTCTAAACTTCCCCTCTTCCAGCTTGAATCCATTACCCCTTGTCCTACCACTACATGCCCTTGTAAAAAGCCCCTCTCCAGCTTTCTTGTAGGCCCCTTCAGATACTGGAAGGGGCCTTAAGGTCTCCCCGGAGCCTTCTTTTCTCCAGGACGAGAAACCCAATGGCAACCCAAAGGCAGTTTCTCATATTGTACTAAGGCAGAGTGACCTAGAGATCTTAAAGGGGCTTCTTCATAATGAGTATACTCTGAGTGAGTATACCTGTACTGGTGCTGCACTGGTGAAGAAACAAACTGCTCTATGTTTTATGTAATGGATATACATGGACACCTATACGTACATGCAGGTGTGTGTACGCACTCACAGACACACAAACTCTGTGTACACAAGAAATGTAGGAAGGAAAGAGTTCCCACAGCGAGCATTAGATTTGTTAAAAAACCCCTTTGAAACAAAATACTTTAGAAAGACATTATCCATATCACGGAGTATGATTCATGCTGAATACTTACTTATGCTTGCTTCTTCTAAAAAAAGACTAAAATAGAGTCACAAAAGTGTATCCTACTTTTCCATAAAGACTAGTGTTAATTTTAATTCTCCTTTTTTTATGAGTCTGGCATATGTAACTGAAATAATGGGATAATCTTCTTAAAAAGTGAAATTTCTTGCAGATCACTTAAGAACCCAAAGTGCGCACTTCTGATGACAAATGCCACTTCTTTTTTTCTTTCTTTTTTTCTTTAATTATATCAAAGGCTACAGCACGGTATGTCTTTTTAAACAAATATTGCCTAGAGGTTTAAGCAAAGATTGAGATTCAGTGGATTTTACAGAATGAAGTTCCCCAGACACTGAAGTTTTTTCTCACACATTTTTGTATGGTGTCTTGGCACTAACAGATGAGCTTCTCTTGAAGATGTTGTGTACACTCTTTGTCTCACAGAACATTTTCATCTGCAACTCATTAAAATATATTCTTTTTTTTAGATACAATTGTTCAAATAAATCTTTTGTTTCAGCATTTTGACTTTGCAATGAAAAATATAGCCATTGAAGGTATTTCAAGCACTAGTTTCAAATATTTCTCATGGATTCAAAAATGCATTTTTTTATTATTATTGATTTTCCATTTTCCCCTTATGCCTACACAAGCCCTGTAAATCTGTTAAGTGCATTTGCATTAAGACACCAACTAGAAGGGAATTAGTTACAGCTCAACAAATTAGGTGGCACAACCGTACCACCTGGACTGAAGTTACAGATATCCACCCATTCTACTGATTTAATACATGGTTAAATGTAAGGAACAGATGAACTGTCTGCCACAACATTGGTTCTGGAGGCTTATATATATATAACATTTATTACAGAGAAGTAATACCTGTTTATCTGTTTCTCTGCTGGAGGTTGCTGCTCCCTTAGGAGGGATGGCTGACTTGATAGGTAGTTATTGTTGAACTTTTGCCTATACTCCAGTATATTGGTACGAAGCGAAATCACTACCCTTTTTACTTTAACATTGGGTCATAAAATGCAGGAGTGCAGGAACTGACTCATGAGTCCTTCAGTGATCCCTTCTTCCACAAGCTGTGCTAGTGAATAAAGGGTCTGTAAGTCTTTCTTTGCATTTGTGGCCCACAGGGACCCTGGCTTTGCAACTCAGGATGTTTCCCAAGTATGAACGAGGTTGAACAAAATTTTTAAAGTTAGATGGCCTTTTGAAAGTCTCAAGAGTGAAAGAAGAGTAGGTAGCTCAACCATACGATGAGTGAAAACACATTTGTTGTACCTGAACCTGGGCTATCATCCCAAATGAATGCCTAACATTGTCCAATAGGCAGATAGTAGTGTATTAGCGCAGAGAATTACTCATGCACTTCAGTGATGGTGCATCTAATGCTGTAACAAACTTTTAATCAAATAAAACTGAAAAAGGGAAAACTGGAATAAAACTGCAACCTGAGCTGTGTCTGAGTCATGGGCTTTTGCTAACTTTGGGCTAAAATATAGCACTTGTCATCTTATCCATGCTTATGACAGCCTCAGCAACATTTAAGATGAATAAACAGCTTTCGCTTCAAAGTGGATTTCTATATGACAGGGATAAGAAATATTTAATGCAACTAGAAGGGTGTCTGTGAGTCAGTGAGATCTATGCCTCTAACATAATAAATTACATTTGTTAGCAAAAGGACTTTCAAAAAAGTTTTAAGCATTCCCTATAAACTACAAGCTATGGATCAGGTCCCCTCAGAGTCTTGGTGGGGCTTTGGCTTTGAACAATACAAGGCATTAAGCTTGAAACATCAATATATGTCAGAATTACACTATGTAAAGAAGAAGATATATGACTCTTACTGTCATAATTACTGGAGGTGTAAAAGTCCTTATCTCCAAGCTATATTATCCTTCTTTTGACAGCTACCAAGAATCTGTGTTCTACAGAGATCCAAACAGACATTTTATTAATAAAGTTTTTCACATGAGAAAACCCTCTCTCAGCTCTTCAGCACTCCAAGACAGCTCATAATCAAATAATTTCCTCTGCTTGGAAAGGAATAAGGTGCCAGCTACCTGAAGAGTATATGAATACCACTAAGTAGACACTATGCAGAATTAAGGCTATCCTGAAACATTTTCAAATTAAATATGAAGCAAATACAGTGTGGGAAGGAAAATTATATAAGAGACTAAATTAACTCATGGGTAATCAACATACATATTTTTCCATGGTTTAAATTACAAAATACCTCTGCATGTTATAGGAAATGACTGAAATGAATGGAAAAGTTATGAGAAGGAAAGGAAGCAAGTCGAGAATATAGGAGCAAGATCTTATCAGGGAATAACATCACTTTTGATTTAAAAACAAAACAAAACCAAACTAGGAACACGGTTTTAAAATTGTATTTATTAGATTATTTGTCCAAGTTAGGGAAAGGGGGTGGAGGGTGGTGCTCGAGCCAACCACCAACCAGCAGAAACTGTAGGAATCAGCCTGATAATATCTACATCTATTTCTACTTGGTGAGACTTCTCCCTTGTCCTTTGTTCCTGCCTGGGACAAGTTGTCCCCTTGGATGTGGCTGCGGAAGATGTGTGTGAGTGAGGGGTGTAATGGGAAGAGGTTGAGGGGACTGTTCTCCCTGTAAGTAAGCAGGAAGGAGAGGAAAGAAAAAAAATTGAATACTTTATGTCTTTGTGAGTGAAGAAGTACCTGATCTGGAATCCATTTTGTCTATTCCCTGATGTTCTGTTTGGTTTATATTTGAACTTTCCACATTGTTACATAGAAATAAGAAAATTCATTAAGTTAATTTGGTAAGTCTCAGTGCAATCTAGCACAATTTTTATGTCATTGCAGTCTCTAATGGTCTACTGGGACCTTTTCTACTTTTGACTGAACTGGGTGTATTTCAATACTGTGCATCCCTCTTTTTCCAGCACCTCGGTCCTCCCAGAATAGGATATGATGTAATAATTTTGGATTTTGGGATTGTTCTCAAAGTCCTTGAACATCACAGGAAGAAAAAGCAGGTGACATGATTCTGCCTGGAAATCTCAAATGTGCTTCTCTCGAATACTATGTGTATTCCTCTCAGGCTCAAGGTTTTTGTTGGTCAGCAGATGCACAGGCTACAAACCAGCATCCTGTGTCAGAGACAACTGAAAAACTATACGTGTTCTCATTGCTTAGGCCTGAAGATATGGCTTTACATTTAGGCAGTAACCCTATTGTCTCAATGATTTTTAGTAAGCAAAAATCCTTAGTCTTTTTGATACCTGGCTTGAATAACTCGCTAACGTGGGAGTTCAGTAGTTAACTAAACTACCAGCCCAAGCTAGTTTGAGGGAAAATATCCAGCTCTTTCAGTTACCCACCTGTCTTTGTTAGTCTGAAGTTCCTTACCAACAGTTAAAAGGTGGTAGGGACAGATTCTTAACTCTTAGAATTGCCCCACAGTTTGGAGAGAAAATCCTGAGTCAGACAGCATAAAGATATTTGTGTTGTAAACAAAAATCTTAAAGAACAGTCTCAGCGTTACAAACATTCAGTCAAAAGAGGCATTCAAGTTGTCTGACACAGAAATGAAAACACAAAAGCCTCACCGAACTTGAAAATTAGTAATTTTTTCATTAAAGCTGCAGAAAATCCAAATGAACAGTTTCAAACTGTGGCTTTATCTACTATCAAAAGATCTATAACAAGCAACTTCCAAAACCAGCATGAAACCTAATTATAGAATATCTTTGCTGTAGCTGCTTCTATTTACATCTCTTCAAGCATGGAAGCAAATAATCCAGGCTTTCCAACAACATTAGCATGTTCCTGACCTTTCTCAATGACACTTCTGAATGAATTCACTGCATTTTCAAGACGGATGCTGTTGACATTGAGGTCTATGACAAAGCTTCAGTTTACTCCATTGGAGAAAAAACATATGTAATGTTAGAGACATGACTGATTACATAAGAATCCTTTTCCCCTGTGTGTTTCCCTCCTGTACTGCTTTTTTCCTCTCCTTTCAGCCCTTCCACAAACCAAAGTCGCCCTTTTTGAGCATCAGCAGCAGCAGAGGCAGCAGCAATGGGAATGATGCAGGTGTATTTACCACCACGGTACCTCCATTTGCCACTTGACTGCACATGGTTGTCCTAGACGGTACCATCACACCTATTCACTCACCAGGGCATTGTCTTTCAGGATTATTTTCAGTCATTTCAAATACAAATTAATATTTATTTTTATTAGTATTAACTCTTCTCATCAAGCACTGTTGGACCATAATACGTTTGTTAAAAAAAGAGGCATAGTGAATCACCACTCTACACAGGAACTTATTTCTACTCAGAAATTAATTTTACTGGAGTGGTAGAAGAAACAGAACTTAATTGGTAGTAGCTATTACAGTTTGTTGAATCTGGAGCCTCTAATGTCCATCCTTCTTGGACATTTCACTCACATACATATAATTGACATACATCTATATTGTCAATATAGTGAGTACGGAGTTATGAATCATAAAAAGTTGTTTTATTTGCAGTTTTGTCTTTTTCATAAAAACATACAGGGCTAGGGCCTCAACCTGCATAGAACTTGCATACTAAGCAACTATATTTCAAATGTCAGAAAAAATCACAGTTTGCTCTCTACTTGTTACTGCTCTTATTGCAAGAAAGATGGATGCTTCAGGAATAAGCAGACCTGTGGCAGCAAGACCCCTTTGTTTATATTTGATTTTCTTCTGTTACTGATCCTGCCAGCAAAGAGGGAGAGGGAAAGAAGGTGAAAACTCTCCTCTGTAACAAAACTTCCCTCTGAAAAATGACCCAGCTACTGCCATCTTTCAGAACCTTTCATCTCTGATGTACATCCTCTTAAATTATCATAATGATCTAGATTTGTTCAGGTGTCCAAGAACGTAGCTGGACTTTGAGTTGCAATACAGCCATTCAAGGTCTGTCTTTCTAGGGCAGCGTCAAACTACTGGTATGTAAAATAACATTTTCTGGCCCAATTAGGAGTTAATTAATTGATGCAGGTTAGAACAGCTGATCTAAATTTCATTCTTCTCTGGAAGTTTATTTATTTACTTCAAGCCAAGCTGTCCAGAACCAGTGTCTTAGAGCTTTAACCACTTGAATTACAGGTCAAGCACATTTTCATATATATTGCATATTTTGTAATTCTCTCAGTTGGAGATGATTGCTTCTGACCAGTCCAGCATAAGCTTTTTTCCTAACATTTCCCACCTCTAGCTTAGACTGACAGTAACAGTCCCCATTTGTTTCATTTGGAGCTTAAAAAGTCTTGTCAATGCGGCGAGTTACCTGAAAGTTAGACTTTTCAATGCTCAGCCTCTGTTTAAATCTTGCCTACTGTGGGTACTCGTACTACAAACCACCCCTGAATTATTGAGTAAACGACCTACTTTATTTTGTGTTTATTTTGGTTGTTTACACATAGATTCTACTCCTGCTTTGCAATGTTAAGTAGTTTATTAATTAGCTTGAATTGTAAACATGCTTTTCAATTTGCCCTTTAAGTAGTATGTGCTTTTACATTGTTTCCTTGCAGTCACTGTTTTCCCCACTCTAGTAATGGCCTTTGCATTAATCTTTTCAAAATTATAACATTTGTTTCAGGTTTTACAGCTTACTGGGAATCCCTTGAGCTGAATATACAATCATTTGTGAAAGGCTATGTTTGTGACACTTCTTATCTTTATTTGCTAGATAACATTGATTTTATTTGTCTTATATTACTTTGCACAGAATAGTCGTCATGATGTGTTTCTGTGTCAATATCCTATGAAAAGACAGCAGAATAATTAGTTATATCAAGGCTGTGTTAGTGACATTGTCTCTCACCTTGTCAATAACAGCTTTCTGTAGCTTGGAATCAGATTATAAACTTCTGAGAACAATAGTAAAAATAGTCTTGCAGGGATTTAAAGTGGGGGTTTTTTTTCAGTCCTAATGCCTTAAGACTGTAACAAGAAGCTTTCTGGGACTCTAATAATCAGTGTTCAAGACTACCAGTATGGTCAGTTGATGAGCAGATACAGCAGTCACAGATGAATTAGATGGCTTGTTCAGACCATAAAAAATGTACCATTGAAGCATATGCTTACCATCGTCATGGAAAATGTGTTCAAAAGAAAAGAAATAAAAAATGAGACTAATAGCTTTGTGCAATCCTCCTGTGACTTTGCAACTATCACAGTACTAAAGTTATTGGGGAAAAAATCTTACATTATGAAACAGTTCTGAACATGTTTAAATTCCATTGTTTGAGTTGCGTTTGCTTATCTAAAAGAGAATAGTTTACCACATTCTTGCTTTCTTTGCGAAGGTTTGTTGAGGAACATTATATCTGATGTTTATGAAATCATAGTGTTCTACACAAGAGACTTGAACAAATAGCCGTTAATTTATACAGAATGGTGATACAGAAAGATCAGAGGTATATGGGCAGAACATGTTCATGTGTTTAAAAATTGATTCCTTTTCAGGCAAACTTTAAAGTGAATGAAAAGCATGACTTTGAAGGTATTGATTTCTGAAAATTTGAAAGTATTTACAAAACCGTAAAATTTTCACATTTTTCTCTCAAAGGAAAAAATACCTTTTTGTAACTCATTTCACAGATTAATTATTCACAGACAGTGACTTGATAGAGGGGATACATATTCTTTCTATCTTCCAGCTCACCGTTTGGCAAAATGAAAATGTCCTAACAGTTCTGCGGTTTTCTCAACAAGAGAAGATGAAACATGGTACCTCAAAGCCTAGGCAAGGAAACGGATTGTGCAAAAGTCATATTTTCTTAGATCTGCACTCAAAGGTGCCAGAGACGTATACTTTCTTCAGCCCAATCTGCTAGTCACTTCTACCTGAAGTCTTATTCATGAATAAGTCTCTCTGAAGGACCAAGATAAGGGAAGACGGAGGCCTTTTTGAGTACAAACTGCCAGTCAAAATCTGTAATAGCAACAACAAAATGATTCATGACGAGAGTAGCACCGCGAGTTGCTTTGTACGAGTTATGTACATAGTCCTGTACAGTCAACCGTGCCCCCAAAAAGTTTGCCTCACCTCTATTATAGTGCTAACATCCTCAACTTTAAGGAATTCATCACAAAAATCTCCAAATTTACCCATGTTACGAGCAAAGTTGACTTAAATATGAGTTTATAACTAAGTTTATAAGTAACAGCTTGGCTAAAATGTCTTCTTTCCTTTCCACTCCGCCTGTAATGCTGGTGGGGAATGACAGAAGAATAAGAGTTGTTTACAGATGGGATAGACTAAGTCTCATCGAATAACACTCAAATTGACTATTTTCCTTCAAATGTCGTTGGATTTCCAACATAATTCTCTGATCTTCCTCTCTGTAAGGTTTTTGTTCCCTTTCCATGAAATTTATTAAGATCTTCCTTCAGTTTTCCTTGTCCCTTTGATGATAATCTGTAGGTTGACAAAGATAAAGTATGTTTATACTCCCTGCTTGCTATGCTTATTGCTATAATTTGAATATTGTCTCCCCTGAGAAGAAAAACTGTGTGATCAGTTAATATTCAAACTGTAGTGAAATGTGTTGTGTTTACCAGTTTTCATACTCTAGTTACACCAGGTTGCACTTGTTTGCAGTAAAGCAAATGTAGTAGGCATTTTGCTGAATCTTTGTGATAACTGGTAAGCAAAGCATGCAAAAAAGTTACGTAAATAATTTTAGCATTATTTGTATGTTCTTCATGCTTAAACTAGTTTATGTTCTTTGCTACTGAACTCTTCTAAAAAGACTGATGACATTTATTAACAACATGCATTAATCGGTGGTCTTTCAGTACTCTTGCAGTTTTAGAAAGTTCCTACATTGCAACTAAATAATATCGTTTTTATTGAATTTTCTGTGAAGAAAATAAGACCACAGTTTTGTAAAGTAAAGTCCACACATACATGGCTCCTGCCTCAGTGAGCTTGTTTCCATAATGGTTAATAATCGAAATATATATATTTGCATAGATTATTAGGTTTTATATTGTACTTTCTTAGTAATTATAATCTGCTATGCTTTAGCTTGCTAGAAATTTGCTAGAAATTTGGCTTTCTTAATTGGATCACAATAAGTAATACTTTGCCCCTACATATATTGAAGTTTACCATGCTGATTGCAGACCAGCCCTCCAATTTATGAAGAACATTTGGGATTTTGATCTTGTTCTCTTGAGTTACTACACCTCTCTCACTTGCTGTAGCCTAAAAATTTTATAAGGAAGTTCACCACTTTATCTTTGAATTCATTACTGAGACATAAAATAGATTCCTACTACGGAGAATGTATTTAGCTGTGATTAGAAACCATTATTTTTTCCTTGAATGTATTTTTTCATAGAGCTGTAGTTTTTTCAGGTCTCATTTGATGAGATTTGGGGGGTTTATTTTTCTTTTTTTGTAAGGCAGCATCTAATATCTGACAAATATGAAGATAAAATGCTAATGTCTTTTCCCCTTTCCTTTATTCCTTACTATTTCCTTTATTCTTTAAAAGCTGGAAATGAGAGATTCCATGATTTTTGGTGAATTCTTGTGACCTATTAATCACCTCATCTCTTATATAATTATATTTTCCTTTTTCTTTTTTAAAGAATACTTTAGTTTCAAAGTCATGCTGACTAGTCTATAATTCCCCAGGTTCATTTTTTTAAAAAATAGATAGAGCATTTGCTCTTTTTCTGGTCTATTAAGATTTCACCTGTCATTGAGTTCTCAAAGATAATCACTAATGCTTTTGAAATTGCTTTGACCAGTTTCTTAAATTCTGTAGGGAAATTCAACAATTACTTTTTTCCTTTCTGTAGATATATTCCTACTCCAGGCACTGTACTCCAATTCCTTGTACTAAATTTAATTTTTGGCTTATATTTGGATTTTTTTCTGAAAATTCAAGCAAAAATATGTCAATTTTTTCATCATTCATATTTTTTCTTTAAATAAAAATATATAGGATGTTGTCAACTAATGTTTGTTGATATCCACCTATTTTAAGCAATTATATACTTTCAAAGTTTGAAAGTTTCATGAAATGTAAACAGTTCCGATTCCAACAAAAATCATAGGGTTTTCATAGACTTTTCATTAATCCATTAAATTATACTTATTTCCAAGAGCAGAAGAATAAGGTAAAATGTAAGATTAAAGATTAGAAGATAAAAAGAATGTAAAAGGAGAAAATGAATAGGAATTGGTCATTGTCCTCCCAAACTGACCAAAAAGAACACCACCCAGAGTAAGTGTTAAGACTGCTCCAATTTAGAGGTTGCTAATTCATCTAAATCTCAAGCTGTGGAATGAAAAAAGCAATGGTGTCTGTTACTCTCACCAGGTAATTCTGCTATGGGAGCTTCATTTGAAGTGTGTAAGCCTTACACATTGCTCCACATTGACATGGTTGATACAGTAGGAATGGCTCACCCTACTCAAAACCCTTGCAGTTGTTCCCAGTGGCATGATGGACTCATCTCTGTTTACTGTTAGACTTGTAAGCCCCCATTGCCATTGCCATCAAGCAACTAGTTTGACAGCTCTGCCTCACATCAGCTTTCTGATATGTCTTCAATGGCCGTTTCCCCGCAAAAGGTGCTTATTCACAGTTTACAGGATAGAGAAGTTTTGCTATCCCTCAATTAGAACTTTCTTCAGATGTGATACTATTGACTTTGGGTTTACTGCAAATAACTCAGCTTTGGCAGCTGTGGGTTTAAGTTGGGTTTTTTTCTGGTGGGGAGGCCTTGGGTTTTTTTTAATTTTTATTTTATTTGAACCCACAGAATTTTAAGGGAGTTCAACAGCTCCAGTGGAGCTTCATTGAAAAATATAAATACATATTCCTCAGCCCAATGCCAGGTGGAAGTCACCAGCACTGCATGAGTTAAAATTGTAATTTAGTTTCTAAAACGTCACCTTACCTGTTCTAGGGTCTCAGCTATTACAATTTAGTACATATTACTTTATCATCTAATTTCAAGGTGTTCTCTTGATTCAAATGTAGTAATTTAATGCATTTGATGTATTTATTTGATGAAGAAGCCCTTTAAAAAAAACTTCAAATATCTTTCTTGTGTATAATTAATGTCTCTGTCTTATTTGGAAAGATACTTCAGTCTTCTATTGAGAGATGTTTTAAGACAGTTAGCTCCTCAGTGGTACTTTTGTTTTAGTTATACCATGTTATAACTAAACATAACATGTTATAACACGATGAACATATAACAGAGAACATGGTTAAAAATGACAGTGAACTAACGTATCGTCGTAAATTTTTTCCTCTTTAGGATGTCTTTATATGACAATAAGCTCTGAAGTTGGAGTCTGAATGTCTTCCCAACTATGAAGCACACACTAATTTTTTTAAGGACTGTAGAGTTGTTAAACTTATGATAGGGTTTTGTTTTTTTCATTTTTGGTTTGTTTTTTTTTTTTCTTTTAGAGAGATATGTTCATTGCCAAGATGACAATGAAACGAATGTTAAGCTTTTGTTCCCATTTATACACATAACAAACCCCACACATAAATACTTGTCTTTTATTGGTGTTGGAAAGTTTTCAATCATGACCAGAGAGCACAATAATAGTGATAAGGTAGGTCATTCTATGATGGAGTCGAATGCAAGGGTTCCCATAGCATTGGACTGAGCTGCAGCTGGTGGAGATCAGTGCTTCACCTTTAACATGAAACCCTTGACATATATGAAGTGGTAACAAAACAAAATTACAAAGTTAGCGTATCATTAGTTATGTACCTATACTTCATGTTGGGAATATGTCATTAGTTACATACTTAGCTTTTAAAATCCATCAAGCTTACCTGCTTGCACATGCACGTTTGTGTTCATTACGTGTGCATTACATGTACGTCTGTGTTCAGAACATGGGTTTCTAATCCCTGAACATGTAGTTGAGCATACCTTAGACTAATTTTTGTTTAATCTTTTTCTGTTCTGCTATTCAGAGAACTTCTTGCCCTTGTGCTAGACCCCTTCGTCCCCTTGCAGTGTCTGACATTTGCTGTCCAGTGCTGGGAGTGCACAGCTTCCTACTGATAGAATTGTCTGAGTATAATCCTCACATATTTTATACTAGTATTGGGATCAATATTGGTTCTTTAGTATTAATATTACTTATGTACTCTTATTTTATTAAATCTGTTTATATTTCAACCCTTGGGTTTCCTTATTTTTTCTCGATTCCCCTTCCCTGTTGGGGAGGGGATGTTGGGTGATAGAATAATTATCAAAAAGACAATAATTGTTGTGGGTTCATCAAACCGTAACAGTATTACAGCTTTAGACACTTATGCCACTTCATGTTTATATTGACATTTCTGAGTGCTATGCATTAGATGATGTAGCTGCCTTTCCTTGTATGCACAGGAAGAATGAAATTTTATTGGAAGAGGTTTTGACTCATTTTCTCAAAGTCAATAACACAAAAGTTGTAATTCAGTTAAATCCCAGTTCAGAGAAAGTCAAGGTTTATGTGTGGAAAGTCAATTTTTTGTTACATTAGAAAAGATATCATTCATAGGAAATGGCTGATGTTCAAAGTAAGGTTGTACTCAAGTAGAGCCAAAAGCTTTCAAATTGTTTCCAAGAACAAGGAGAAAAAAATCCCTAGCCTATAGCAATGATTTCAATAATCATATAAGGAGTTGTGTAGTTACCACTGATTATTCCAATAGAACTAGAAGCAGAATATCAGGAAAACAGATTTGCTAGAGAACACCACTAACAACATCTGCATCTGTCCCAAGTTCATAATCTAAGTAGTTTATTGACTTTAATATTTAACGCATCTACTCAGTTAATATGCATCAGAGTAGGTATTGTTGCTGTTGCTTAGCTGCTAGACAGCTAAGATGCTGAATATTTAAAGCACAGAGTTGGAATCCCAGAACTTTTCTGTGAAACCTGAAGTTTGTTTCTGTCTGAGTGTATGTTGCTTTCACAGGCTCACCAACACTCTTATGATTCTACATTTCCTACAGTACAGGTTAGAGGATGTTTAAGACATAAACATACCTTTCCTAGTCCAGGTTTACCATCTCATAAGTGGAAGTAACTGTCAATCCACTGTTCAGTTATATTAACGATAATTTCTTTAACAACACTTCCTTCTACTCACCTTCTAAGACATGATAGATACTGACTTAACCTTGGATTGTCTGCACAGTTCACCCCACTATCTTACTCATGCTTCTGGCTTCAGAAAACCTAAGAGCACTATGAATAAGAAAAATAATCCAGTACGTAATTTTTCTTTTTCTTCATAAAGTCCTTTTCGAGTTCTTGTCTTGTTAATCTTTCAGTTAAATACCTCTTAATAGTCCCAAAGTACCACTTCAGGGGAACAAGAAGCAACTAAGATGTTCAGCTGGACATTCTCTGGCCTCATACTGTAAAGCAGAAGTAGCCTGAGGGTCATGCTCAAGTCTGGATGTGCTGCCTGTACGCACAATGCACTTGCTTCAGCATCTTCTGTCTCTGCGGTGGCCTGCTAAATATATGCAAGTCGAAAGTCTCAAGTATGGATTGACATTTAAGGAACAGACAGGATAGTTAGATGCCCAGGCTGGATAATTTTTTAAGTGGTTGCCTGTGACTGTCAGAAACGAAGGTTGCTTATGGCTTTCCCTGAAAAGACGGAGTTCAGGCTGCCCTCAAAAGAAATATGAACTGGTGGAGCCAGACCTACAGCATGCTCTGGCTCCTGCTTATCTTGCAACCTCCAACGCCATCAGTTTTACCACTAAAGCTGCGATTATTTGAACTGAATACTCTGGTCTGAGCTTAGTTGCTTTATCACAGCTCCCTAAGGGATTATCTTTAAACTTAAACATAAGCCTGAAATGGAGATTTGGAGGGCTTTCACACTTGCTCCCAGTTGTGCATTTTACTTTAAGATGGTGACTGCAGTAAGTTTAGCATGTTGAAAAACTAGTGAGAGTATTTTATATGATTTAAGTGTTCATCTCGCACTGTCAGGAAGAAAAAATGGAGCAGTCAGTTTGCTTTAAGTGTTATTTATTTTTCACATAGTAGCAAGGATCCATTTTTTTCTTACAAATCAAAGTTTCATTTAAAAATGCCAGTTGAACCTGAAGTCTTTTGTATAAAGCTATCTAGGTTTGCCTTCAATGGGAGAGGTCTGTTAAAGATCCTGGGAAGCACTGGATCTGTTTTGCAGGACAGTCAGGAAAGCTAGTTATGTCAGCTTTCTTTAATCTTGATTCTTTCTGAGTACTTGTCTTCAACAAGATAAAGTTATCTGTTTTGAAATACGTGTCTTTTCAGCTTTATTCAACATAGATTACTTACCTAAGATCATTCATTTAATAGAGAATCCTCATGAGATGGTCACTTTATCAGACAAATTTATTCTGTTGGATGACAAAACCCATTCTTAAGAATTCTTATCTTCAATCAAAATAGCTCATTTTAAAGCAGCCTTTTGCTGAAACATTGACCAATGTTTCTTCTTCCAGTTTCTACTCTACGATATAATCTGGCAACATAATTAAACTTATTTCAGTTGTGATATGGCAGGAAGTAACAAAAGCTGAAAAAAGTAATCTTGAACTGTCCCCAGAATACTTTTCCATCTTTGACACAAGAGTGATTTAAATTGTTCACTCTAGTGATGCTAAACCATAAACTTTCCTACAAATTATTGTTCAACCATAGTTATGCATTGCCCCTTACACAAATACACTTAATAAATAGAAGCACACCCACTTTCTAGATTACTTAGAAGCCAAATTCACTATTATTTTGCTTTTATAATATCAAGACTCCTGTAGCTCTTGATGAGAAAAATCTCTTTTCCATTTTCCACTGGCTACAGTCTTCTCCTGGCTCAATGGTAATAGCTGTGGCGTCAAGCCAAGGAAACTGTCAAGTTCAGTGTGATTCCCGTGTTCCATTGAAGAGCTATGCTTTCCATTTCACAAAGGAGGGTTTTTGAGTTTCCCCCCCTCTAGAAATGATTCAGCCCAATAACAGGGGAAAAACCAAATTTCTACAGCACAGAGAAGTTTCACTTTAGGGCTGTCAAATAATAGCTAAAATATTATGACTTATTCCCCTAGATATAGTTTTAACTTTAAGGCGAGTAATTTGCAGTGAGGATTTAAAGATATGTCCCTTAATACTAGTCAAAATAAAACCTTTTTCTCTTATAATGTTTATCGCTGGCAGTTACAGTAGTGAGCTTCATGTGCTTCATTTCCAGAGTGCTGGAAGAGTTCCTTATGAATAGGCATCTGCTAAAACATTTTCTATCAAGAAGAAAGGAAAAGGTCTGTTCCAGCCAATTATTTCCCCATCCCTCTTATTTTGATCATCTCCAGCATCATATGGAAGCCATCACTGTTAGAAAGTTAAAATCATATTTGTACCAGACAAACTGACTCCGAATATGGATTTTATTTTGGACACCACTACATTTGACATGCTCAGTATAACGAGCCATTTCTTCTATTTAAATTGCAAGCATTTCTGTGGTAATTAGAATACAGCATATTCTCTGTCGGATGTCTGCCTGACTTGGGTAGTTTTCAGGATAACAATTGTCCAAGAAGCTCTGGTGCAGTGTGAAAAAGTCAAACAGATGGAAAGTTTTAGTTTATTTTAGTGTATTTCTAAGTTTTATTTAGCTGAAGCACAGGGCAACAGAAAGTTTAATAAAATGTTAAATGACTAATAACAAGGGCATATCACTCATTTAAACCCCTGGCGTGGCAACATAGAAAATTCTGGTAACATATTAACAGGACAGGAAGGAAATAAAAATTGCTCTTTTTTGGAAACACTATATTATCTTATAGAGCTTTTGCTGGTCAGAACATGAAATAATAGAAATGAAAGCTTTTGAGAGACTGCTCATTTAATATCTCAGTAGAGCAAGTACGTGAATATGATAGTTTGGATAATTTCACATTTATATCTGTGAATGTTTGATTTTTCCCAAGGAAATGAAATTTACTTTGCAGCAATCCCAGACTGGTAATAGCATTTCATAGTTCACTTTTGTTTCACATGTATTCCAAGGGTTTTTTTATTCTGCAGGAAGCAATAGAAACCTATGAGGTAGGTAGTCGCCAGAAGTATTCTTGGTTTTAACTCGGGATCCATGACTGACTCTTTGTCTGTCTTTGGTGAATGTGAAGTTAATATTTCAGACAGTTCAAATACTAACAAAATAAAATGTAGGCTCTTATTGACCACCAAATGCGCAGCTGGAATGTCATTTCTGTGTTAATCAATTAAAGCCAAACAGAAAAATCAGCTGGGCTCAAAGAGCTCAAACTTGGATCAATAAACAACAGCAAAATTATGTTGTTAATATTACAACTTTCTGAAATGGGAATTGTGGTTGAGACAGAATATGCTGGGCAGAGCTATTAAAAGCTAATAATTTATAGATACAGTAACAACAAAAGCATGTTAATTACTTCTCAGATGTTTGAAAAATACTTTTTGCCTTACTGAAAATTCAGCTACATGACTGATAAGGAAATATTATGATTACACACTACATGATTTTGAGTCAAGTAGAAACTGAATACAGACCAGAATAAAAATACTGTTTCTGTTGACCAAAAGGCATTTAAGACCAGCGGACACTGAAAGGTTGGGATCAAGTAGGACAATATAGGGGAAATGGAAGATCTAAGTGAAGCCTAAAGAGTCAAATGCTGCTCTGAGAAAGCCAGAGTAAAATATCTTAATGTAATTTATTACTGGAGTGACCAGGGGTAGGTTAAATGATTGTTAGTGTAGCTTTCCTGTTTCCTAACTGTGTTACATAAAAGGGAAAAAAAGGGAATGGGTAGATCAAGGAAAAGGCTATAAAAATCTCTTCATTCTGAATAATTTTGGCAGTGCTACTTACAGAGTGATTAAAAATGGACATAATTACTGCACTTTTAAACTAAGTTAGTGTAAGGTTAATATGCTGCTTCATTAGTGCTTAGCAAGGCCAAGGTTTCAACGTTTGTAACAGCTTTCCCAACCTGAAGGGTACAAATGCAGAAAAGTCTAACATTTCCCCTAAACTGTTGGATGGGAAGTAACGCATAGGGAAGTGTATATAGGAAATTAATTATGCTGGCAGGCTCTCGGGGGATAATCTTTTTACAGTGTATGATCTATTTTGTGGCCTAGCAGTGTTCTCCATCTGTTTGTTCAATGTACATACACTTGGGTAGTGAACTTTTCTTAGGTATATATGTAATTGAGAAGGAGATTTATTTTGCAGAAGGTTTGCAGCAGAGTTTAAGGATAGTTTAACTGCATTAATAGTTAAGATTTATTTCCTTTGTGATTCTAGTCTCCCGGCAAGAAAAATCAATAAACTTTGGAACCTTGTTAAGTTTTTGGAGGAAAATAGGTTTGCTTACCTTTTCCCATCACAAATTGCAATACTCTGTTTCAAACTTACTCTTGCTACCAAAGTTTCTTACTCTTAATGAGGACCTGTGGCCTGTCTGACCATTTCTTACAGGAGAGAGAAAGTGTCCACAATGGACAGGCCAAACTTCACCTTGTTATCACGCAGCGGAAACCCAACAGCATCTCTTTTAGAAGCAGGTGTTTTAGTTCTCCAGCGCATCAACTGGAAAGTGAAAATGTGGATGGTGTTACTTCTAGTGGCTGGAAGTATATTGGCTACATCTTAAAATATGATATTTAGAACCACAGATAATTTTTGAAGTGGACTTGCTGAAGATTTTGGATTTGTGTTCATTTCACACAGAACAAAATTTAAAGCTAAAAACTAGACTAAACCAATGAAGGGAGAAGGGAAGGAAACAATCTAAATGAGAAGTATTTCTTTTATTTCAACATGAGAAACATTAGTTATTCTTTCATATCCTGACTCCAGAATATAGGTCAAAGCTTTCCTTCCCACTTCACAGAAGAACAATGGACATAGAAAGAGATCTTTGTTTCTAAGAACATATAAAACTGAAAAGGCAATTCAGAAATATAATTGAGTCACACGCTACAACCACTGCATAGAAAGGGGAATACATACAAACATTTATACAGAGAAAAGCTTCAAACAAATTTTGTTGAGAACAAAAATATAACCAAATTAGAAACAGAAACACTAGGCATTCATGTGACTGGATGGGCGATGTTATTCACTCTCAAGACCCTACAGCCTTTGCTTTTAGAGCACATTTGCAGTAGGCTTTTCTTAAACTTGGTTATCCATGAAAGCTGGCATCGTTTTGGAAGAACCCACAAACATAAATCAAAGTACATTCTACATTATTATCTTTTCATGTTTTGTCTCTCAATTCAGTTCAATTTAAGTTTTATTGTAGCTTTTGTTAGTGCTCAGAAGTACCAGCCAAATTATGCCAAATGTTTTCCTAAGATAATTTTGCTCCCTTCTTACATGGTGAACTACATGATCCTAATAGTAACTATTGCAGTGCCCAAGTGTTATTTTGATCTCAAATTGCTGAGGATTTTGTGGTCCTGAAGTGCAAAAACTCCTGTGATGACTGCTAATTGCAACTTCTAATTTCATCCAGAGCAAGAATGAAAACAACAGGTTTGCCATAATACGTTGAATTAATAAGCTTATTTTACCCACTTGTATATTCCACTCACTTAAACTGCTAGAATTGGTTCACTGTTATCTAATTTATTTCAAATGCATAGATAACATTGTTGTCAAACCATGCTGACTTAATTTTCAACTGGCTTTTAAAAGACAGAAGTACAAGAACCTCAAGCTATTCACTATTATGTTTCAGTAATGCTGTATAATACCACATTACAGCAAAGAGTATGAACATTTTCTATTTTATACATGTGACGAATAGATCTGCCTCCAACCCATGTATGGCTTTGTTTAAAAAGGGTAGAAATTTTGTAGAACAGAAAGTACATAAATAGAATTACTCCTACTGGATACTATCAAAGAAAAAATAAGCATGGCTCAAAAATTAGTTTGAATATCAGCTTCAAATTTTCCATTTCCATGCACATTTAATTACTTAATTTTACAAAATATGACTTTTAATTCATTTTATTCTGTAATTTTTTTATAGAAAAAATTTCCAGGACAGATATTTGTTCTGGCAAGACTAACATTAAAGAATGTTCCAACAAAGTTTTTTTTAATGGCATCATTACATCAGATGGTCAAGTACAGATTATACATGTCCATAACTAATTAAAGTACCCTGGAAAGTATAGGCTGTCATTGAATAAATTTAGTTGTGTGCCAAAGTTTCAAGTATGTATCAGATTCTGATATAAACATGAACACTTGGAGCAGTAAATACCATTTTGTGTTTGCAGCTGTATAGTCAGTCCTATAGAATAGTCCCAAACTTCATTTAAACAGACACCCTTAAACTCTGTAGGAGAGATTCAGATCTCAATTATAGCACTACACATCCAACATAACTCCATTGTCTTCTGCTGGATTTCTTCCAGAGCAACTGAGATCAGAGTCTGGCTGGATGGTTTTGTGTGATAGTCCTGGCAGTGTTAACCTCCCCTGATGTTTACTGTTGGCTTCTGCAGAGCTTCAGAATTTCTTATAGTGTCTTTAGGAGGGTAATAAATAAGGGGGCCTGGCCAGTTCTGAAGTTTTGTAGAGGCTGGCATGCTATGGGAAACAGTTGTCTGGTATCTTCTTGCCCCGGGATATAGGTGCATTTCTCAGATGACTACTGAAGAATGATACTTTTATTTCAGTTTATTCTGAAATTTCATTCACTTGCTGATGACAATCCATGATAACCTGTTGGTTGAGCAGTAATGAGCAATGATGTTCAACAGACATTTTCCCTTAATATTCAACCTGCTGAAAATAATATAGATTTGTCTTAACTCAAGCATCTTTTTCTATCTCCGTTCAAAATGGAAAACAACATTCACTTGAACAAGATGCACTCTTCCCTACAGAATCTTAATAATTTCATTTAACAGCTCATTTGAGTATGTGGTTTGATGTCAGTTGCATTATTTGAGGTATAATTTTTGGCATTTGACAAGCAATTCAACAATGTGGTTGAAAAATCTTAATCAAGTAGTTTACACAATTCATTTCTTCATATTAGCAGTCAGATAGCCCATCACTAATAGAACAGTGTTCAAATTTATCAAAGGATAATCGCTTTATCAGTTATTCTGAAATTAAATTTTACATTTCCTGCCACATCTTCATTTTTTTTTACCATGGATTTCTGTGATCCTGCTATTTGCCCTTTAGTTCACGGGCTGAATCCAAAAAGGGTTGTAGAAATGAATGTTACTCTTCAAAACAGGAATTGAGATGTAGAATTTTATACCATACAATCCATGTATATCAAAAGAAAAGTGGCCTGGACAGATAAATAAAAAAAAAATAAAATATGAGAAAGAAGTTATGTAGGGAAAATAGTAGGAAACAGTAAGGTCTAATATTTCATGGAAAACTTAGTCAACCTGACACAGGGTTGAAAATAAGTATGTCCACCTACATGGAATCTTAGGACTGTGACTATAAGTATTCCCTCAAACAAACAAACAGAAAACTTGAGCAAATATCCTTTGAAAAACATTTTTTTTATTAGGCTGAGATCAGCAGCCTAATGCTGAGATCATGCAATGCAGAGAAAAGCAAGTTCACAACCATCTGGCAAGATAATATTGGACAGATAATTGTCTATACTCATCATTGTACATACACAATGCAGGGCTGGGGCTTAAGCTGCTTAGCAGGGACTGAGCAGTCTTCATTCATGATCTTAGAATTCTTTAAACAAATGATTCTTCAATGTAAAATATGCAAGCAGCCTATGGAGTTGTCCACATTCTGTGCTGTTAACTGTATTCTTCAAAAACAGGAAGACAAAGAACACAGACTTCTTACTGTAATGTATTTTAACCTGTGGGGTTTTTTTAAACTTCTGGTAAAAGACAATTAGTGTGGTATAACATATCAGAGACTAGAATGCAAAGCCACTGTAAAAGTATAAATAAAATCTTAAAAGAAAATAAAAATGCATGCCTTCCAAACCAAGCAAGCAAAGGAAATTGGGGTAAGTAATAAGAGGCCACTTAAAATTTCATCCTACTTTGTTCGCAAAATGAAAACTGCTGTGACAATACAAAATTATTTTGGGAATATTTCAAACACCACTCCCCCCCCCCCCCCCCCCCCCCCCATCTAATTAATCAGTTAGAAAAGCTGAGAATCACTATTTTGACAACCTAACTACTATATAGAAAGGAAGAACGTCTGTCTCATTTTATTAGCATGTAAACAGCATTGCACAAATGTGGTTAAACAAATCAGAGTCATTTGGCTAACATATGTTTATTGAACAAGCAATTGGCTGTATCCATTCAGGTGGATGTTCTCAGTAGGGAGTGAGGCACCCTGGATTCTGTATCCGGAAAGTAACTTAAATTTATTTTTTCTACATTTCTGATCTTGTCAGTATGCATTAAACATCTTTGGAGCATGCCTGCTGCATTAGACTTCACAGGGGAATTATGTGCCTATTTTTCTAATCCCTCTTGCACTTGGTTGAGACTATTCTGGACATGCACAAATATTGTGCTTGGGCAGCTGGTTGTATTGCCAACACAGGGGAGTTCAGTGGTCAGTGAGGGAATTACCTAAGAAGTTCAGGCATGCCCTAAAGGAGGCGGTTTGTTTTGGTTAAATCTCAAGAAAGAGATATAAAGTCTGCCTAAGGCTTTGGGTTCCAGACACCATCCTGACATTTCAGTGAGGACGTTTCCACTGATGGAACAACATGCTGCACATCAGAATCCTGATTTTTCACACTACTGGAATACAGATATGAGTGTCAATCTGTCTCCCTTTTCCTTCTTTTCCTTGCCTCTCTGCAGGAGAAATATGTTAGGAGTCTAATCCAAAAGTTTGTAATTCCTCCTGCTTGCACCAATATTAACTCTCCAATGTTCTTTCAAAAAAAGATACCTTCTCTTTTTAAGAATGACTGTGAACATCTGGTTTTGAATGGGAATTTTGCTAGTGTATTCATTATTTTTATTTATAGATATATTTTTCCAAAAGAACCCCTTGTATATTTGAATATGAATTTATCTAAACAGTCTTGCAGTATTTATAAGATCTGTTCTGCTGCCAGCTTTGACTTGATTACATCTCTAGTGTTCTCTTCAGTTTTCCTTGTGTGACTATGCAGGAGTTGTGAGTGGTTTTGAAATAGACATTTGTTTTATTTCTCTGGTAAATTATATGCTTAAAAATGTAATTTTCTGTAGCAAGCAGTTATGCCAAACATAAATGCAGACTACTACAGCTCTATTGAGGGACTTAGATCCTTCAAGGTACTATCATTTTGGGACAGTTTGTCAACAGAGAAGTCAAAAGGTGCACAGATCTAACTGCCATTTAGATAAAGATAGCATGTGCTATGCTTTGCTTAAGAACGGAATGATGAAATCTTAAATATGAATCTAAATTTCTTAGCTTTTTTTTAATTTCATGCCACAACCCCCTCTGTTTTTCCAGCTTAATTGCCTGTCTTCATGCTAATTTGTTCCATGCAGTTTTAACAAGTGTGCATACTGGAGATAGGAGAGTTTTTTGATAGTAGTAAAGATTTGTTGCAGATTTAATCTCATTTTCCTTCATGCATCTTTTTTTACAGTGCTTCTTTAATTGGCATCTTCCATGCACCATGACTAACAGCTGCACACAAAGACTTTGCAAAACTACAGTGCTATTTATCATGAGAGATACGATTCTGAGACACAGTGAGGAAGATCGGTAATCATATTTAAATTAAGGGATCTTGAAGGCCTTTGAACTGAGGGGTTCCCTTTAGTTGTTGAAACTGTGCTTCAGCGAAAATACAAATTTGGCTTTCAAGAATGGAATGCAAACAGGCTTGAAAAAATGTAAAAATGTTTTTGAGATAGGGTGACTATTATTTTAACTATTCAAAAAATTACTAACTGCATCAATTTTATAAAAAGAAGAAAAGGACGTGCAACTGAAAACCAGAGTCGGCTACTAGAAATGCTAGAGTAATGCTACTTAATGAAAAAACAGGAAAACAACTCACTCAAACAATTTTCTTTTAAAATCTGGCTTTAATATCTTGAGAGGTCTCTTGCTTCTGTCTAGTGACATGAGTATAAACTATTCATTGCACTTCCTAAAAAAAAAATTCCATCTAAACTTGCTATTCTGACCTAGTATAAAATTGCAAAATATAAGAGCATGTTATGCAATGCTTTTAGTAAGTACTTTTGTGTGTCAGTCAATGGATTCTTAGCAACAAAATACCTTCTGTTGTTCGTTAATCCTTGAGTTCTGTAGGGGATCCTTTGAGAAGAAGTTTGCAGAGTACCAAAAGACATAATATTGTTCCTAAGATAGTATAACAATGGGTTAAAATATATATACTTACTACATTTTTCACCTTTCATAAGACATAGAATGTACCATCACAGCCAACCTACATTTCTAGAGTAGTATTTTATTGTCATCTTTCCATTTAGAAGTAGGAATTAGTCATACATAGAATTATATTGAAACTGTTTTGTTAACATTATCTAGAGGGAAAAACATTTGATTCCAGTAATTGTATTTATTTTTAGTCTTCAGATAGAGCCTAAACACAAAAAATGCAGCAGTATGCATACATGTCTATATATACACTTACATATACTTACATATAAATGCATATATATACATATTTTCTGTTACTAATTCTACATACGCTACTAGTTTCAAAATTGCCGTTCAATGATATACACAGGTTATTACATCTTATTCCATTACTTTATTTCTTTAGCTTGCTGATAAAATCTTGTTCCCTACTGCCCCATGTCAGTTTGAGGAATCATTTGATGAGGCCTCCAGCACAGTCTTCTGGAGATTGCTAGATAGTCTTGCAAGCTTATTTTCATATACTCAAGTAGATCTCAGTTCCATAAAGACTTCTGCAATTCTTTGATTTCATACAACATGTAGCTTGTTTCCACTTACTACAAAAAGCCTGAAGTTGGATAAAATGGTTTTGACTTAACAATATGTCAAAATGCGTGTTAGAAGGGAGCCTTACTTGGTCATTCTTATGGATGACTACCAGTTGGTTGATACTTTCCACACTGAGGTACTGCAAATTGATTGCATGGATATACTCAGTTCTAAGTATATTAAGCAGAATTATCTCCTGTGAAGAATTTTGTGCCGTCTGCAGCCTTTGCTTTCCCGTACTATTTTCTGGGTTTTGTGTCTTCTTAATGTTATCCTGTGTTTGTTTCTTTCCAGGTTATATTTCTAGCTTTTCAACAATTACCTTAATTTGCCACATCTGGGTATTTGAAGCCACAAAGGAGATGTATTTTGTTTTCTTGCCTTTGCACATTTGTGGTCTCCTAATTTTTCTCATTCTATCTCTTCAGGCATTAAATGTTTTGTAACAACTCATAGCTTGTCATAAGTGACATAACATTCACGGTATTCTGCATTCCTCATGTAGATTGTCTATGAAGATCTTGCATCCGTTTTCCACAGGAAGTTCTTCAACTATTTCTCATTATTTCCTTTGTCTTGGAAGATTTTTCTTAAGAAAGAGATTTCTTAAGGAAAAATCCTTAAGGAAAACTTCTTAAAATTCTCCATCAAATCTTCTTTCATCTCAAAAATTATTAGTACTGACTTCCATGTCTGACAGAACCATATAACCAAAAGAAATTTGAAGAGTGAGACCTCAGATAGAATAAATAGTAACAACCTCACTAAAGTCAAAAGATGCTGAGGTTGTGGTCCCTTCTTTTTAAGCAGGGAGCTGATGCATGCAGTATAAACATAGCTCAAACCGTCTTATTTTCACCCCATTATCTATTGTGGTGTCTCTTTGTGTCAAATTACATGTTCCTTAACTATCCCTTAAGATCTTATTTACCTATTTGAGTACCTGTAATCAACTTTAATCTCTGTAGCACAAATAACATATTTGATTGCTCCAGACATTTAAATACACCTAGAGGTCTCTCACACTGGGGAAACTTTAGGGTTTTGGTAACTTAGGAAGAGATAAAAATACTATTTTTTTCAACCATTTTACCTGGGAAAAAAAATTACAGAATGTGTAGAGAAAATAATTTAACAAGTATTCTTCAACATCTCTAATTGTCAGAATGCTACCAAGTTAATTTGTCTCTGACGTTCTTCTCTGCAAGAACAATGTCTTACAGACACGATTTTTTTTAAAAAAATATAAATTATCTCAAAACTCTATTTATTATTCATAGTAATAACTGTCTCTCTGGATGACAGCTTGAAAAAACTCAGTGCTTTATGGCACTGAAAGAACATTCATTAAATACCTGCAATACTAGTTAATCTCTATCCATTTTTCAATGGTTATAGTTCTAAATATAATTCCAAACCCAAGCTTGAGTAGCAGACAGAAAGTTCAACGAACCTCTGCCAAGGTAGGAAAAATATTTCAATGCAAGACTGAAAATCAGAATGATAGTTGAAATACAATTATTTGTATTTGCCAGGCCAGGTATTTTATGTGCCTTATGCACAAAAAGAAGTCAACAGAACTCAAAAGCAAGATAATTCTGCACTTCACAGAGCTAAATCTTACCAACTACACAGTGGGTGGAGGTAGGGAACTGTGTGCCTGTTTTAAGAGTACAATGAGATTTACATGTGACTTTCTCTCTCTTCATGGAGATTATGCTAGTTTATTGGAAGAAGTCATCAAAGTAAGCTCATCAGATGGCTACACAAAAGAACATATTATTACTTTGCTTTTTAACGTGGCAAGATAATGAGCAATCTGAATTCAGCTACAGCTTACAACGAGCTCTTAACATGAAACAAAAGTTACAGATTTCACTTTTCTCTAAATTCATGCATTGCCAACACAGTTTTGTGAGCTTTTTGCCAGTAAGATACAAGTTATTTTCCCCACGATGCTCATCTTCTCTCCTAATAAAAATTAAACAGAGCTCACAGTAAGGTGCAGAAACTGAAGGTTGAAAGCTCTGTTTTACTTACTGCCACTCAATTTTACACACGTGGCTATCAACATTCAGGCATGCAAAGCTTCACACTTGCAAGCACAGAAGAAAATTCCTGCCATTGTTAGTTTTCAAGGCCAGGTTGGATGAAGCTTTGAGCAATCTGGTCTAGTAGGAAGTGTCCTTGCCCATGGCAGAGGGTTGGAACAGGGTGATATTTAAAGTCCCTTCCTATTCTAACTTCTAACATAGTTCTATGCTTCTGAGACTCTTTTGTTTTCTTTAGTGTAATCTCAAGGAAAATAAAGACAGATTACTACCTGTCCTTTTGCACTATGTGCAAAAATAGAGTCACATTTGGTCCCCTTCTTTTTTGTTTTGATAGAGAGGTTGTCACGGGACTTCTGGAGTTAAGAGCAGTACCATGGTAAATAGAGGTGAATCAAACAAATTTACATAAGTATGGACAAATAAATAAATGTACATAAATGCACATAAATACCATCATTGCAAAGGGTTGCCCTAGCATATCGTAGCCCTATCATCCGCTACAAGACTTTCTTGTTTCTGGCCAGCAGTTTGTGACGAATTTGGGCATACAGCCTAAATTAGCTGTATCTATGGCTCTGGTAGCCCTGCCTTTTATAACCGCTGTGGCTGAATTGCTCAACTGTGAGATAGGACAAGCCAAATTTGTTTTTGATGGTGTTTGGGGTAAGAATGGCTTGAGACAATTGTATGCCTGCATGCTGTTTTCAGCTATAATGAATCTGTAGATATACTGACATTCCTCATTTAACAAAGTGTTCTCCACGCTATGGTACAGTGTCACATAATACAGTGAACTGGCATCCACTATAGCTTTTAATGGGATTTACCTCTCAATCTGTTCTGTCCTGCAAATAGTACATTAAATGTCAGCCAATTAGTTCTTCAGTTTCTTCATAATATCATACGGTTTAATTAAACACTGATGTGCAGACAAGATAGTAATAATACCAGCTTATTTTAAAAGCTATTTATGTAATGCAACAATCCTAGTTCATTACATTTAAAGAGTCCCTACTATATCCTCATGTAGTTTTATCTTGTCAACTTTTAATTAGCGGCAACAGCATGAGAAGTCTTTAATTTCTGGAAAGTTAGCTGTCATTAACTGTTAGCTTGATGAGAATTAGCTAGATGCTCAAACAAGATAACTGGAATTTAGACTTTTTACCTATCAGTAATTTTTACCTAAACATTGACTCAAGTTTAGCTTTTAATTTGAAAAAAAAAGACTTTGATGACTGCCTAATAATTTTCCACTACTTTTTTATATTGTTAAATCATTAACCACTTATACTGAAGTAGATTATATGATTTATTTTAGCTTAATGAAACCAAGAATAATACAAAGACAGTTGTTCTGAACAGATTTTTCTTGTTGTATGCCTTGATATATCTTTACTCTAGTGTTAACATTAAACATAAGGTGATATGTGCTTGAGTTCATCTGACATTTACTTACTGATGAAGTGTTCTGTGTCCTTCCTGAAACTGCAATAACGAATAAAACTGAAATAATGCTATTACTTTTGGCATGATGTGAATCTGAAACCATTTTAAAAACATTTATGCAGGAATCACTTTGTTTTAATTTGAGTTAAATCCCCTCTTGTGTCTCTAAAAGAATCAGTAAAATAAAACCAAAAAACTAGCAAAGCACACATCTCACTCCACACTCTCCTCCTCACATTGTTTGTCTCCCAGCCCCCAGACATTTCAGCTGAGGCACTGCCTGAACCGCATGTGATTTGTACTTATTTAGTAATCTGCAATGGATTTCTCTTCTCCAAAAGAGATTTGAATTAATTTATTTATTTTCTACATGTTTGCAAATACGTTTTTCAAAGGAGCTATGATCATCAGTTTGTCTAAGGACTGTCTGGTAAACTTCTTGTTCCTATTGTACTTGTAGAAGCATTTATTATTGATTTTGATTTCTTCTGTTAGTTATTTCTCAAATATTTATGAAATAATATTCCTCAGCTTCATGTAGGCAGTGAAAAATTTCTGTTGCAACAAGGTGATCATTAGGAAGGTAAAATTGAGCATTTTTGTTAACAGAACTTTTCTCAAGGAGGATTCACCTTCACACAAGGGGTTAAAAGCACAGTTTAATATTGCCTATCACTGGAGTGATATCATATCACAGGACTGTCATGTAAAAGGCTCAGATATTTTTTATTTACTTACCTACTTATTTTGATTCTTACTGTTTCAGACTTGCAAGCAATTTGACTATTCTTCTTGTTGCCCATGCATCCTAACCTGAATAAAATGTTCCAGATGCAGCTGAAAAAGAAACTTAGAGAAAGTATTACTTCTTTAATCTAGCTCACGATGACACTCATTTTGCTGCCAATCCACGTGGCAAAACTTCTATCTGATGGGATGCTACATGCCAATCTTTTCCAGAATTTCCAGACCTCTTCTTTTCCATTGCACATGTATATGTATATATATGTACACAATTCAAATTACTTTTCCTGTCTACGTTATTCTCTCACTTAAAATTCTGCACCATGTGGAAACACTGATTAGTCAGTACTGTTATGTCATGTCTGAAAGCTCTGCCTCTGGAGAAACTAGGAAGCATCCATAAAGCAGTAAAAGGGTTTCAGAAGCCATCCATTGACCTACCAATTTGCTGCCTCGTTCTTATTGGGCTTATCACAGGCACACCATGGCCTGCAAAATGCTGGCCTGCAAAATGATTTCAGGTTTGTGGAAATGTGGAATGACTCTAATCTCATCTAAACAATTCTCTCTGAGATTATTCCACTCTCAGTGTTATACAGTGAAGACATCTGAGACTACATTTATTTATTTACTTCTCTTGCCACAGGCTGTCTGCTTGCAGATACATTTTTTCCAAAAGATTATTTTACATGTACAGTTAAGAGTAAACGACCTTCAGTAGGAGAAAAGGGAGAGGGAGGATAAGCCAAACCCAGCCTTTAAATACAGTGGTGAAAATGTTAATGAACTTACTGTTGGAGAAATGCTCACCAAAATGGACATATCGACTTTTCCACTGTCTCCATATGTCCCCAGAGTATCAATTTTAGAAACCACGATTGGCAATTTGCTTTGCTACAGCCACCAATCACCAGCTTGTGGGAGAAAACCATGATAGAATCGACAGAGATATTCTTACAGCATGTCGCATTTTCTAAACAAAACACCCATAAACGTGTGCCCTCTCTTTTGCGTCTCAAAATAGCACTTCTCAGTGACGGAGAAAAAAAGAAAAAACACTGAACTTTGGTGGACTAAAACTGTGTGGCACATCTTATTTTGTTCTGTGCACACATCTCTCAACTTCTGCCACATTCAAAGCCTGTCATCAATAACAGGACATTATGTACACAACTCTTGTTGTCTGTTCAATGCTACTCTCAGACTTATCAGTAGTGGAAGCTCGTGGGGTGGAAAGAATTCCATTGTTGTTTTGGAGAATTGTTTATCTCAGAAGAAAGTGCTAATACAGATCTTCTGTTTCCTCTTTCTCCGTGTGTGTGTGTTTGCAAGCACATGTATGCAGACCCACATAGATGTATGTGCATTTGAAAGAGCGGGGAGCAGAGTTCTTCAGAGCTTGCCCTCAGACTATACGTGTCAGGTTTTGGGGCAGATTGGCCCAATCAGGCGGAACGACAGATGCTCTCTCTCTCCTGCCCTGCTTTGAAGGGAGGCAGGAGAGAGAGAAAAAGGGAGACTTCAGGGTTTAGAAGGAACTAAGCTACTTTAATGAAATATTGATAATAAAATAATAAAAAGAAGAGAGTAAAATAGATACAAAACCATATCAAGCTCCCAGGATGATGATCACATCACCAGCAGGCACTGGGAAAGTCACAGACTGCACTCAGTGATGGATGGGAACTGGATTCCAGATCTGGATTCCAGATTGGGATCAAAGGCAGATGAACAGACAGAGTCCTCCTCAGACACCGGCCACTGAGGAAAGAGGGCTGACCCTTTGGTGCCTCAGCTTTTATACCGAGCATGAGGCAGATGGGATGGAATACTCTGTTGGTCAGTTTGGGGTCACCTGTCCTGTCCGCTCCTCCCTGCAGGTGTGACCCCTCTATGGTTTTCCGCTTCCCACCCTCCAAAGGGCCAAATAACCAAGTTGGCTGCCCTTGGTGGTTATAGCAATAAGTCTAAGCAAGAGCCTCTCTGCATCCCATTCCTTGGCACCAACTGCAAACATGGGTCTCATCACTATGAGAATGAACAGTTTCTGCACAACAACCTGGCAATTTCAGCAGCTAGAAGAGACCCAGCTAAGAAGTAAAGTTACTGAACAAAACTAGTCCTGTTTTATCTCAAACCAGGACAATAGGCCAGCATAAAGGTGGCCAATCAGCTGAGCCACAGGAAGTTCTGCACCATAAGCTCAGTTGAGAGACCAGACTGTCACATCTGAGAACAGTAGTCTGATAAAGGTGTTTACTTGGGGATTATTAAATGAAGAGTGCCAGACATAGGATTATGGCTGGGAGCTGAGCAGAGATACTTCATGAAAGAGTGCCCTGCTATGACCAGACAACAAGAAGATCTCCTGAATTCCAGCCAGTGGGAAAGAAGTAGAAAAAATGGCAGAAGAGAGTGCAGGGAAAGGAATATCTGGATTACAGTATAGATAGTGTGGCAATCACAAAACATAAACTTGGCATGTGATTTAAAATATAAGATTATTTATAGCTGTTAATTATATTGCATATTAATTTTTGCAAATAATTTTGCCGGGGCATATAGTGATTTAAATAGAGCTTTTGCCCTCCAGGAAATGATCAGGTCTATTTGGACATGCAGCAGATAATATATTCAAGCAGCATCTTTTTACAGTGTTATTTAAAATCCCATAAAAATAATTTTCTACCCCATCTACTTCTTTTTTGCTTTCTCTTAATCTTTTTCTTTTTCTTTTAATTTCCTGCTTTTATATTGACAGCCTGAGATAGCCCCTTGCCTCTCCTTACTTGAAAGAGCAATGAACTGCTTCCCTGGGAGTCAGAAACTGATGTTCTATGATGGTTTGGATTTTCAAGAAAATCGAAGTTGTTAGGCTCCCTTGGGAACGTAAAGTACAGTTTGAGGCATGCCCATCCTTAGCCCTGGCCTTGGATTTTATATTAATTTTAAGCTGGGTTTTGCACAGGTAAAAAGAAGGCTTTAGACCACATTAGCTGGTCGGTTAGTAAAGCTGATTTCCACTGATAGCACTTCAACTTACTTTTTCCATGGTGAATTTTTGACCACGTGTTGGTTTTAGAACACACACTCACCTTTCTGAACCTGAAACATGTCCATGGATTTATCAGGACATAAAACACTCTTGTAGAGATCACTGGGGTGTACACATGGAGATAGTAACTTATAGCAGACCTATTCACAAAGTTTAATTCTGAGAGTAGTAATTTTGTACCATTAAAAGCAAATTGTGTATTGTCCCCTTAGCCGTAAGGAATTCAGCAAAAGGCATTCCTAAGAGATTAAGCCTATGCTCTTTCACAAGATCATTTTATTTTATATTTCCTCACTGCATCGGTACTGAAAAGAAGACCCTTCTTTCTCTGTTGTAACTGTTCTTGGTAGGATTTGGGAAAGGGAAGAGATTTTGTGAAACTCTAACTTCCAGTGAAACCACAATTTGGTATTTTCATACCTGAAATAAGCAGTATTTTTAGCAGATCTCTCTCCTGATGTAAAATCAAGGGGAAGCTTCGCAAGTGGGAGACAGTGCATCTTGTTATATCCCTAGAAATAATTCTCTTTTGCTTCTTAAAGGGAGCTAATGTTCCCCTCTTGAAAGGCCAGAGGGTTATTAGATCTGTGTGAAGTTCAATCAAGTTTTATGTCACAAAAACTTTTTGGCCTCTGTATGTCATCAGGCATAACAGACACAGAACAGCTTTTAGCAACTGTACAGCTGCCCTACAACATTTGAAATCTAAGAAAGAAATACATGGCAGAGCCACTTGAAAGCTCTTCACTGTGTTGATTAGTATCTTAAGAGTGTGGGAAATGAACCAGAACAAAGGTATCACCGTACCAATTCACAGTGTTCACAAAATAATTATTGACCTTTTTCCCCAAAATGCCGGGATTGATTTTCCTCCCCTCCCCTCCATTTTTATAGCAGTGATGAATATAAATAAGTTGCAGGAAAATTACTTCTTCACTCTTTCACAATGTTTCTCTTATCTAGCAGGCACAGCTGTCACATACCCAAACGCTTTTATTTACGTTGTCTGTGGATGGAAATATTAATGCTTATGTCTTTTAATGGAAAAAATGCTTATTATCAAAGTACATAGTGAATTTTAACTAGTCTACTGATTTTTTGTCTTGTAAGAGGTAATGATTATTTTATCTAGTCCACCAAATTGTCTTTTTTTTTTTTTCTCTCATACTGATGACTGTCACTGGATTAACTGGCAGACGCATACTTTAAAATGTATGCATACATAAAAAGTTCACCTTATTTTCTGGTCCTTTTGTCACCATTTGTGCACTTCTAAGAAACCCCAGAATATTTCAACAAGTAAGGAAAAGTGTCTAGAGTTGTGTCTTGTAAAAACTAATGGTTAAAGCTTCTAAGAAAATAAAATATCATTTTTCAGTAAAAAGTTATTCAAGAAAAATAGAAACTTTATACATAAATGTACTGGCAAGTTTTGGGTTTATATTCAAATGAATGAAATCAGTAAATGGGATTTACCAATTTTACTTTTTATTGGTTTTATGTTTTTAGTTTTATAATACTATTTATGGGTTTACAGTCCTATAACATTTAGCAACTTGCTGAATTTGTAATTTAAAACCTATAATATCCACTTAAAATTATATAAATCTTTTAAAAACTATTATCTGTGCCTAAAGTATACCACCTCCATATTCTTTCCCGCAGTTGGCTTCATATATACATGAAATTGATAGAGAAATTATTTTTCAGAATGAAAAATCATCTCTCATTATGAACTAAAAATTTTGTATGGGAAAAAGTTTTATTAAATAGTTTTAAAAATATATTGAAACTCATTTGATTGTGTGAGGGATATCAGACAGACAGTACCAATCATGTACGCTGCAGGAAAAATAAATTTTTATTATCGTTGCAAATTTTAAGGTTATATTCAGTTTCAGTTAACAAGTCATCCATTACCATCATAGAAAAAGCAAAAAATAGTAAAATATTTTAAAGTCTACAAAGGTCCAGACAAAGCTTTAAGGAGTTTTGTGTCACTAGAGATGATACAAAAGTATCATTCTGTTCTTACACATCTGGAAGCTAGGAAAAACTTTTGTAAATATATTTTGTGAGAGCCATAAAATATTTGTCTATAATTTATTGGAAAAAAATCTTGTGGCTATCTACTTCATCTAAAAAAAAGAGCTCTTCTGGATGAAATAATATACAGTATCTGGCTTATGATTAAAGTTCAGAGTAGGAGCACATGTTGTACAAAATTCCCTTGAAATCACTGGGTAGAAGATTTCAATTGTAAGTATTAAAACTGCATCACTTACAAAGACAATTCATATAATCTTTGAAGAAGTTGGTCAGTAAAGATCAATAATAGATAGATTTGTAAACTGACCTTATCATTAAAATAGTTTCCATAATTTCCATAATCCATAATTTCCAGATGTGCAATAAGCCACATAGACAACATATGTCAAATGTATTTGATTCATTTTCTACACCACAAAAAAGGGACATTTTCAGGGAATTATTTAGTTACTTATTCATATTTTGCACTAATCTTGTAAGTATTTATGTTAAGTAAATTTTACATTAAAAATATAAATATTATGTTCTCTGTCCTGAAGTTTAAGTTACTTTATATTGGCTGTCAATTAAATTAGAATGAATGAAAGAGATTATGACCAACGTTATGTATGGTAAAGGTTAATTTATTTATTTTTTTACTTTATATTTTTAAACTAGAGACATAATATGTAATAACGTAATTAAAAGAATATATTGTGAGATGACAGAAAAGCTTGATTATATTTAACAGATGGTTTTATTTTGTTAGAAAGACTGGAAAAATTGTTTTAAAAGAGCAACAAGGAAAACATAAAGATATTTGCTTTGTACACCACAGTCTATCTGTTTCTTCATTGTAGGAGTGTTTTTAAGAGAAAAGACTTTTGATGAAGAGAATAACTGATAAAAGTCACAGCTGTTACAGGCCCACATGATAATTCATAAGGTGTGTCAAACCTTCAAAGAGTTCTAAAAACACCAAACAGAAATTACACACTATTAGGCTTGTTTTAAAACTAAGGTGTTTGTTTTCAAAATGTATGTTAAAAGGAAATTCTCCCACACTTTTGTTGAAAATGTTTCCTTGTTTCATAATTTGTAACTATAAAATGAGCCAAAGGAATCACAGTTACCCATGAATCTGTAACATTCTAAGTAACTCTTTATAATTTCTTCAATGCACAACATTGACATCAAGCCATGTTTTACACAGATTCATAGGCCACAAATCATTTTACCTTCTTCCCATATATTAAAAGTTAATTTTCAGTTGAATAAGTAAACACTAATCTTTATATATGAATACTCCAAGCTTTAGAAGAAAAAGAAAACTGAACTAATGTCACGCTGCATGTTCAGGACCTCAGTAGCCAGGTACTATGCCAGCACATTCCTGAAGTTGCAGGATACAAAACCTCAGAGCTGGAGCAGGAGATGAGAAAGTTCTGTCTGTCCATTCAACCCATTTTATACTCAGTGTACATCTTTATATAGGATGTCTTTTCTACTCCTTATAGAATCATAGAACCACAGATCATTTCAGTTAGAAAAGACCTTTAGGATCATCAGGTCCAACCATCAGCTTAGCACTGCCAAGTCCACCATTAAACCATGTCCCTAAGCTCCAGGTCTACACTAAATACCTCCAGGGATGATGACTCAACCATTTCCCTGGGCAGCCTGTTCCAATGCTTGATGACCCTTTCAGTGAAGAAGTTTTTCCTAGTATTCAATCTAAACCTCCCCTGGTGCAACTTGAGGCTATTTCCTCTGGTCCTATCACTTGTTACTTGGGAGAAGGGATGGATCCCCACCTGGCTACAACCTTCTTTCAGGACAGTTTTCCAGCCACTCTTCCCCAAGCCTGTAGAACTGTATGGGCTTGTTATGACCCAAGTGAAGGACACAGCACTTGGCCTTGTTCAACCTCATACCATTGGCCTTGGCCCATCAATCCAGCCTGTCCAGATCCCTCTGTAGATTCTACCCTCAAGCAGATCAGGACTCCTGTGCAACTTGGTGTCATCCACAAACTTAACGAGTCTGCACTCGATCCCCTTGTCCAGGTTGTTGATAAAGATCTTAAACAGAACCGTCCCCAGTACTGAGGCCTGGGAAACACCACTTGTGACCAACCGCCAACTGGATTTACCTCCATTCACCACCACTCTTTGGGCCCGGCCTTCCAGCCAGAGTTTTACCCAGCAAAGGGTATACCCATCCAAGCCCCGAGGAGCCAGTTTCTTCAGGAGAATGCTGTGGGAAACAGGATTACTAAAGTCAAGGTAACCAACATCCACAGCCTTTCTCTCATCCACTAAGTGGGTCACCTTGTCATGTCTCATTGTAAAACAACATTTTTATTTTTATTATATGATTATATACTATTTTATTGGTCATAGATTATTAGCTGTCATACATGAATAAAAAAATAATACCTTTTGATCTGATAAAATTGTTTGACTCAAGATCATCTATTCACCTTTTAAAAAATTATTTTATGTTTTAAAGACAAGGGAACTAATAGATCATCTTCTCTTGTATGAGATAATGCAAACGACAGGGGAAGTTTTTTCACAATTTCTGATTGTTATCACCATGCCTGATACTACCACTGTGTCTGATGTTATGAAACTCTTCAAAATTGGATCTGGGATTTTCTTAAAAAGTCACTATCAGTGTAATTTTTCATCAGTAGATATTTATCAGTAATACTATCCCTAGCTTTCTTCCAGCTTTCCCAGCATCCACAAAACGGATGACTTTCAGTCATTTTCTACTCATGAGATACAAATATACAGAAAAAGCAGTAGATAAAACTCATCCTTCCCACTAGGAATTTAAGCTGACTTGTAGTAATACCACCTGTAGCATGGAGTTTCACCCTTTAAGTTAAGCTTAAGCCTTATGCGTTCAGCTGTCTTATGCTCAAAAAGCAATCTCTGACGTAAAACTTCTTGGTGCTGATTACACTACTGACATCTTATCCAAGGGGTTTGCCCAATTCTTTCTTTATTTTCTTGGTGTGTATTGTTTGGTTTTTTTTAACCCTTTTTAGAGTTTAATCCCCCATTAAAAAATCAATTATTATTGAAGCTGAATAAAAGGCAAATTCATCCGGGGAAGGAGGGAGGAGAAAACTCATTTGACTTTTGTTTCTATCCCAACTCCAGAAAAAAAAAATTGTTCCTAGCTGAATCACTTTTCAAACCTTCCTAGGGATCTGTTTCTTTCAACAGAAAGGAAATGAAAGCTTTGGCTTTTTGTATGTCTATTTGAAATGATCCTTTTAACTTTATCTTTCTGTAGGCAAAAAGAGTAATTGGAAAGAACTGTATGGAGAGCAAGCCATCATTCTGATTTTTACAAAAAAAATAAAAAGAAAAAAGAAAAACGACAAAAATGGTTACTTCTTAATCATTCTTTTCTCTCTACAAATTCTAGTTCTCTGAAGTCCTCTGAAGATGAGGTTGGCTGCCATCCCATGCAAACTAGTCACAGGCACGTAAAATAAGTTAGGCCGGAGGGAACCTCTCAAAGCCACCGAGCCAACTTCTTGCTTCTTTCAGCAGAGCTGCTGCCCACCTAGTCAGTCCCCAGACTGTGCTGTTACACTGGGTTGTTTGATCTAAGGTTCAAGAATTTGCATTTCACTTCACTGAACTTTTCTGAAGCACTTTTTAGCCAATTGCTTCAGCTCGATGAGATCCCTTTGAGATCTCACTGGTAGGGTGGGAGCAGACCATCTCACATCCAGGCCGTTGATGAAAATACCCCATTAGGACTCCTGAAGAGCACCACTTACAGCTGGTTTACACTTGGACATTAGCTAAAGCGTGTTATAGGAGATAGTGCTGAAACCTTACTAGGGTCAAGATAAAAAACATCCACTGCTCTTCTTTTGTCCCCAGAGCTATTCACTTAATCAGAGAAGGCAATGAGGGTGGTCAAGCACCATTTGCCCTCAGTAAGACCAAGCTGGCTGTCCCCTATCGCCTCACTTTTCTTCATGTGTCCAGAAGTGACTTTCCGGAGGATTTGCTTTGCAGTTTTCCAGGGTACTGACATTAGGCTGACCAGTCTGTAGTTACCTACATCCTCCTCCTTTCTTTTTTTGAAAAGGGGTGCAGCTAATATTTGCCCTTTTTTTATTCTTTGGTTGCATAACACTTTAAAGATACCAGTAAGCAGCCTTACAAGATCAGGCAGCTCCTTCAGGATGCCCAGAAGCTTTCCAGCTGCTCATACAGACTTACGTCCATTTTACTTAATTAATCCTTATCACAGCTGTCCTCTGTTGTGTGTAGCGCTTCCCCAGAGCCTGCCACTAGGTGTAGAGAGCCAGGATGCCTGAAAGCAGACATCTCCAGACTGAGGGACAGGAGGCATAAAGTTCCTCAACCTTTGCATCACTTCTTTGGCACAGCCTACCGTTCCTCTGAACAAGCCAAAATCCATTCTTATGGAGTGTAGGGACTTCATTGTGCTGTTGTTTTTCCTCACTTCTCTCAGGATATTAAACAGTATTGCTTCATGATCAGTCAAGTCAGGGTTGGCAATGACTATTGGATCCCTGGTCAGATCTTCATTGTTTATGCATAGCAGCAGAGTACCTCTCCTGGTTGTTACGTCCAGCATCTGTGACAAAAAATCCCCACGGCATTCCAGAAATCTGTGGGATTCCTTGCACTCCACTGTGTTGCCCATCCACCAGCAGGTATTGAAGTTACTTCTTGAACCTGCTAAAAGAAGAGAAAAATGAAACATAACTCATCAATATTCATCTTAGCATTAGCATAGCATTCAAAGCAAAACCCCAAGCAAGTTTGATCTGTGTCCAATGCACGCTTTCAATGTTCTTATCAGTGAAAAGCCCAGAGTATTTAAACCGTAACAGCTGAAACTTTCTCTCTGTACCTTCACATTTTCAGCTTTGATACAACTGTTAGCAACAGCAACAGGGGAAACTCAGACAGAAACTTTTGTGTGACAATGCCATGCATGGCACTCAGGTCTCTGGCCTCAGAAGCGATGAAAGGGGACCTTTTGAAGCAGGCAGCATCTGCTTTCTTCCCTGCATTGCAGTTTTCTTCATTGGAAATGTTCTCTGGAAGGGATAGCAGCCTAGCCTTCCTCACATTATTGCAATTAAGAGGTGACTGGGGCAGATACAAAGAAAAAGGGATCTGGAAGCTTTTCCAGTACAGCTTTAGTATTCTCGGCAGCGTACTATAAATGTATGAAAGAAATGTCCACCTTGAAAAGCAGTGTGAATTACAGGGGAAAACATACACAGACGCAAACACATACCCCTCCCTTAAAGGAGGGTGGGAAAGGAAGAAGAGAATAGCTTGGTTTCCCACTTTGCAGAGACGGAACTGTGAAAAGTAACTCATTTTGTATTGCACTGTCTGTCTTACATGCAAAAACTAAACCCAGGACTAAATGTCTTCCAGTCTGAGGCTCTTTCTTACAGAAGGTGTTTAGCTGTGGCTCCAGTAAACAAAAAATAACCATTTGCCAGTCCTTTTCTATGTAAAACAGTAGATAACATGAATGTTAATAAATTACACTTGTATTTTAAGTATTGATTAAAATATTTAATATACACACATGAAAAAGAAATTCTATTTAGCCCTTTTCAAGTATAACTCAAAAAAATTTAGCAAGAGTTTTTCTTTTTCCCAAAAGACCTTTCAGAGCACCACCAACAAAGTTGAACCGAGGAAATATTCTTTCCCTTTGAAATTTGTAATCAAAATAAATTCTTCATTGGTTTTAATTGTACTGTTACAATTTCCTTTTATTTTTTCTTTTAAATGTTTCTCATTCTCACTACTTGTACATTTCTAACTTCTTTTTTCATTTCTTCATTGCTTCCAAATTATTTCTTTTTTCAGTAATTTAATTATTTCTAAGAGGAGTAAGACCAATTTTTGAAAGAAAGAAGTATTTTCAACAGAAGAAAATCACCAGCTGAAATTCCATGCAGGTAGCTGCCAAGATATGAAGTTCAAACTCCATATGGATGTAAAATTACCCATATATTCATATGTTTCCTTTGGAATAGAAGATATTTTCTTTTAATGGAAATTCTTTACTGAATAATATTAATAGTTATTCCATTCTTTGGAAGGGAGAGAATAAAAAAACCCAGAAAACAACCAAGTTATTTTTTCCTTCTCTGAGACTCACTTGTACCAAATTACCAGAGAATCACTGAATCACTTAGGTTGGAATAGACCTTTGAGATCATTGAGTCTAACCATAAGTGTCAAGGAATAAATATGCATAAAAATGTTTTTGATAAGGGCCATTGTCTATGTGTTTGACCTTACATACGTATTGAAAAAACAGCCCTGTCGACTGGATCATCTACTGAGTGTGGTCTGCTATAAAATCTCTAAGTAACAAAATTCCTATGACTTACCTCTGAGTAACAAAAATTAACAATTCACCATCAGCAATGAATAAAATAAATATTCTTGGTTTTAGTACATTTTCCAGACAAAAATCTACAGCAAAAGAGGTGCAATGGTTTAAGGTAGGAATACTGGTGATGGCAGTTACTATTCTCATTTATGTATACCTGGAGCTGGTATTACACTTAAAATGATCTTATATATCTTAAACTGTGGAAATGCAAAATTGGAGTGCCCAAACAATTATATCATTGCACCCCAATGATATGTGGTACCAATAATTTCCAGTCAGAAGAAAAGCAAGTTAGTGCCTGTAGTCCAGATCACATTGATTAGATTTTAAAGAAAAATATCTCCCTATCTTTCTTTTCTATAATACAATTCCAGAAGTGAAAGAGTTCAGTTTGGCTCACAAGGTAAAGTTATTTTGTCCAAGAGGAAAGCTGAGATAGAAGCTGCACCATCTTGAGACCACGCTTAAAGACTTATGATGATCAAATAGCTAACAAATGAGTTTTTCTTTTGTTCAGCATTCCAGCTGTAGCATTTTTAAAATAACTTTACTGCAGTTTTTCTGTCTTGGAGGCAAGGACTTTTGAGTCACACCTGTGTCTCTTGGCAGAGTTTATCAAAGTAATTTTCCCTAACTGTGAAGATGAGCACGCTTTAATTTCTTTAATTTTGTAGTAGAAAGCTAATCAGAGGAGAGAGTTTTGATAGAAGCTTTCAATGAGCATTATGAGATAGAAGGGTTATTTTGGCATTTAAGGTAGCCCGTTTCTCTCGGTTCAGTATTAAAGCACTTCTATTTGTAACATGACAATCACCATATTATGTAGCGTAAGGTCTGTATTTATGAACACCAGCTTATAAATATCCATCTAAAAATTCATTATTCCAGTCTCCTCTGTTGAAATTAAGACTGCATTTAGTGACCAGCAGTGTAACATTTTACTCGCCTATTTTGCAAAATAGCAAGGTGGCTTACAAACCAAGAAACTAAATCCTTCTGAATTTTGAATCCATCAGTTAAATTGAGCCTATGCTTTCAGTCATTTCCCTGAGACTAGAATATGTAGATGTTATACCTGCGTTATTAGCAGTATAGATATTACGAAAACTAGAAAGCTTATAAACAATCTTCAAAATCACTGTTCAGTTTCACCAAGGAAATTTAATCTGCTTTTTTAAAGCAGCAAACCAACAAAAAATGGTTCAATATAATTTCATTGTAATCAGTTGGCTTACTTTATGAGATTTTTCGGTGTACCAAATAGATCTTATCACAATTAATTAATTCAGATCACAAAGCTGTTTGATAAACCTCTTCCTTCTTTGCACAGGTTATTAATTCTCCTATTTTTCATTGTAGTGACCATCTGTCCCTTGCTTTATGACTGCCTAGTACACTTGTGGCATAAGTTAAGATGGCCTATGTGGAAAAATAATAACAGAAATGTTTTCAAAGTATCTAGCTAAAGTTAGCTGTTGGCTACTCTAGTTACACAGCTGGAAATAAGCAATAGACTCGGTCGTGTTCCATCTGAGCTAAAGTCTTTGAGTTGACATACAGATTCTCATTAACTCTAGTTGGCTTTTCAGGTCTGTGTTCCATATGTATGCCAGTTTGAAAACTAAAAGTATTCTGTGAACATATCTTATATTTGCTTTGTTTAACTTACATTAAAATTTTATTCACAGTTTCTGAACTTTCATATATGAATGTGTATGAATTATATGCTTTCATTGTGGGTTGAATTAGGAAATTAGAAATAAAATAATTCATGGTACTGGTCATGAAGTTTTCAAGTAGGAAGCATATAAAGACTATAAAAAATGAGAATACTACAGATGAAAACTGAAATAGAGTAGATATTAATGAAACAGATACTGCATATGCTAGGTCCAGATGTACAATGGCTCTGGTATTTATTTCTGCAATGTTTGTTGTTGAAAATGTAAATTGTAATAGATTATTTTAACCTTCGTGTGTAATTAAAGTTGTTACTCAAACACACACACACACATATATATGGACTGTATATATATCCATATGTATATTTGTGTGTGTCTATATATGTACATGCATATAAGGACTATATACATATGCACATATATATATGTATTGCTTTATAATTGTAGTTTTGTAAAACTGTGATTCAGTTTTACAAACTGAACTAGAAATTACTAGAAATGGGTGACTAGAAATAACAAAAAATATTCGGGGAAACTTAGATGACAATATCATGCTAATTTTCCTTAGAAACCATTTTTATTTGAAAAGCTTTGGTCTCCAATCTCCAGAGATATGGTAGAAAGCCAATCAGAAAGAAAGTGGTGTATTAATCCAACAAGCCACCTAGTTGCCTAGATAAGTATGTATAGAATAACAACGACAACAAAAAGGATATTTCCTTCCTATTGTCAATATAAATCAGATTTTTAAAGCTGATTGAACAGAGTTATTTCTATCTGTTCCATCTTTCTACATACAGCAGTCTTATCTTGAAAATGAGAGATTGAATGGAAGGATGAGAATTACTCTTCTAAATCAACACTAATTTAAGACAACTGTGGCAAGGATTTTTTTCGTATATCTTGAAATGAAATAGTTTGGCTGTTAAAGATAACGTAGTAGCATACAAAATCTCTCAAATTACACTGCATTCTGAAATCTCTCAATCACAGCATTAAAAAAAACAGATTACAGTGATATAAGAGTGTTCTTGGAACCTTAGTAATGAATATCCTGATTTCTTTTTGAGCTTCAACAAGACCTTAAAAATTCTATGTATGTGTAAACAATAATAGCAATTATATCTAAATTGTGCTATGGATAAAATAACATTGGTTACTTTAATTAATTATTAAATAAATAAAATAAAATACTAATTAATATTTAATGCATACTTTTAGCATTTCAATTCCTTTTAAAATAACAAAAAACCCCACAAACGGAAGCTTACACTAGTTGGTGATGACAATTAAAAACACCATACAGGTGAAAGAAGAGGGGAAAAAAACAACATCCCTTCAAAAGGTTTCAGTTCAGTTGCAGGATGAAGCTGCCACCTTATATAAGAATTTTGCTTTTTGGATTTGTATATTAATTTCTGCAGAGTTTCATGATTTGCATAGTCTGATTGAATACATTATAGCTGTCATTGAGTATGGAGAAGCTTGTATTTGCAGTGTGATTGAGTATGCAGATTTATCTCGTGCCTTATTTCATGACCAAACTGGTAGCTTTACTCAAAGAACTTCTCTCCAGTCTTTAGCTAGTTTTCATCACCAATTAATTTGCTCTGTGCAGTTATGGAGAAAATGGCATGGTGACAAACACTCACAGCACTTTACAGCTGTATGGTATTGTCAAGGCAGCTCTATCATCTTGGAGAGCTGCATAACTGATAGAATTATACCATCCTGGATACAAGGTACAGAAATAGAAACAGTAAGAGGGATACATTTTTTTGAGTAATGTGGGAATCCCTGAAAAGAAGGAAGAATGTGGTCAAACCCCTGTACTGGATGATTGGAAGGGACTTTCTTAGTCAGTGATTCAAATCACCTAGTAGCCATGACTTCAGTTTTATAGCCTAATCAACTCCCAGTGTTATACCCACGCAGTTTTCAATCTCTGGAATGGAAGTTAAGTAATCTTCTTACTTGATGGCAAAAACGCCAGAAAAGGAGCTGCCATGGAACAACTCTATGCTGAGTAGCCTTCCCTGTACTGATAATCAAAGTGATTGGCACCTGGATTTGAGCCCCCAGGTTAATCCAGCTCACTAAGCCACTATATAATCAATGTTTCTCTACACTGGTGTATATTTATAGTATTTTTAATAGAAGTGCGCCACTTGAAACGTGTTACAACCTCGAGAATTTAAAGGTAAAGAACAGCGTGGTTACTCCTGCATTAGCAGCGTTAGATATTCCTTACACATTTGTGCCCAAATAGCAGAGCTGACTTCAGACATAGGCAAAGTGATTCCCTAGAGTGTCACGTTCACGGGAGTGGTGAAATCATGACTTCAGGAGAGTCGAAAAGGAGAGTCCCCCAGGCTTCAGGGCAGCAGCCCCTGCACTGTGCACAGCTTGTGCTGGCTTACTTGAGTGGCAGAACAGCTTTCCCAGACTTAGGGTGATAAGGCCAGGCAAACTCCTGTCTACTGGGAGGAAAACTGTGGCTTTGCTGCTGACATCCGCTTCCATTCCATATCTGCTTCTACTCTTGGACCCACTTCCACTTGGTATCTGTACTGCTTTTGACAGTACAGGCAGGGAACTGCACGAGTACTGGGAAAGGGGTTTTAGCGACGGGGAAAATGTTTTGAAGCTGACTAGTCTTCATTGTTTTACCAGACCCAAATGTAGAAACATTTGGTAGGGAAGGATATGTTTTTTTCAATACCTGGAAGGGGCACCAAAGCAAGAGATGGCAGAGCCCAACAAAGTGGGCACTCAGGAAGGCTGTGTGGCCATGCTGCCCCAAGAACACTGGTATTTGTTCTCTCTTTTTCCAACTCTGGCACAAAATGCAATCCCTGGTGAGATGTCTACTCACATCTACACATTGTTGACAAAACAACCTGAAGTTGTTTTTCCAATATTTTCTTTGAAGTTTGAAAGGCCTGATTTTTCTGTTCTTTTTCAGGTGGATTAATGAATTGCCTCAAAAATTGTCTCTTCAGTGTCAGCGTGCCCAAACGTAACTGTGACAGGCTCTTCAGGAAAATAAAATTTTTAGTCCCTTCAGTGATGTCTTATCTGACATACAGTCTATCCACAGCAAGTAATTTGTTTTCTTAATTTGGCATTTTTTATTTTTGAAGGTTAACTTCAAACAGTAAACTTGTATAGCTATTTCTAGTGACATTTCCTCCTGAAAGTAATTTTCTGTGTTCATTAAATGGTCTTAGTTTTATTTATGAGAAAAAAAAATGTTCTAACATATGTTGCTTTCTACTCAGGTATTGATAAATTTGGGTTATTTCAAATTTCTTAGACTTTACTCTTTAAAATGAGTATGAAGTATTGTCAATTTTATTAAGTAAATAAATTATCCTAGTTTTCTTAGTGAATGAAGATTATTAGTTACGTACATTTATTACCTATGTATCCACTCCCTTTTATTTAGTATGTTTTAAAACTATGTCCTAAAATAGAATTTAGATTTGTCATTCTTTATGCAAGAACCACTGAAACTCAGTCAAAATATTGCAATGATGAGAAAATTTTGTATTACATGCAGTAAATGTTAGGAATACCTCAATTTATTTAGAACCACAGCTCCTGAATTATAGAGAAAAAGAACTCTTTCTGAAGATTTGAAACAATCTTTTCATTACCTTTTTTATGTAAGGAAATAACTTTCTTCTTTTCTTTACTTCTTTCCTTTCTTTAGGGACAGAGTCCTCATGAAAAAGAGGTTGTCCTAAGCCTGTATGACCACTTTGCATCTTTTCTTCCTAACAATTGGAAAAAAAAGTTTTAATTGATCTAAGACTATGTAATGTTGCCCTTTTGCATTATGAACAGGTTTTTTTCAATAGTATCAGGCATAACTAAATCCCATGGCAATCCCAGGTGAAAAAGGTCTTTGATGAATTAACTGTCATTTCAAATGCATGCATTAGCAGTTTCAAAATGCCTGTTTTTCTGCAGGAACAGCAAGCATTCTTCTATGTAAATCAATAAAAAAAAAGAAAACATGCTAAAAAAACAATTCAGGCACTAAAGACATAAAGCTTCAGTGGGGAATGTTGCACTGCTCAAAGATAAAGACTGTATTAAGACAACTGATGATTCTACTTAAAGTTACATATAACTTAACTCCTCTAGAATCGGTCATTTACTCTAGAACTGAAGCTTTACCTCTTTGATTCAACACTGAAGGGTTCCAGTATATGACCATTCCAAAAATACTAACTTTTTTAATGTACTGAAGAAATTTGGAGAACATAGTTACCTAGCCTTCATCTCCAAGGTCAACTCATGCTGAATTTCCATAGGTGGATATTTCTTTCATCTATTTGGAACAAAAATGTAAGTATGTGAGGAAAAAGTATTCTCCTTTGTACTCTGAAACAAGCATCACATTAGCTTAAATTATTTTGTATGCCAAAATAACGGCGAAAGCGCTTATGTTCAAGGAGAAAAAAAGGTCTTGCACTGCAGCTGCTGAAATGAATGGCCAGCTGTCCAAGACTGACAAATCTTGTATTTCTCCTTTACTTTGAATTTAAGACATTTTTTGGTATTGTTGTGGACTGTGATGAAGTGAAATGAACACTGTTCAACATGCCTTGAAAACGAAAAGCTTACAATCTACAAAAATACTATCTGTCATCTATTTTTCTTATTAGACCTTTCAGCTATCCATTTTTCTTCAAAATGTGACCTTCCTTTTACCCCAGCTCCTGCAACTGTTTGGAAAATCAATGGCAAGTTTACAATAACCGGCACGAAGTTTTACACACTGTGGAGAAGAAAACATTTTGATAAGCAAATGGATTTCAATGTCAGCCTTCTAAGCAGTTGTTACAGACAAATGATTTGAAAGATTATTGAAAATATACTGTCTTTTTAGAAGGATACTTTGCTCCCCATGCAAGGCACAGGAAATTAAATCAGCTGCAGTACTGAATTGACTTTGCTATCATTGCAATGTGTGACCCCATAGTAAAATAAAATCAGTGTCCAACTGTCCAGTGTGTCTAGACCTTGCTGAACTTTTCAACCAAAACAATTATATTTCTCCTTTTCTATTTTATTCTTTATTTTCCAGCGTAAAACTTCATGACCTTTTCTGTCAGAGCAATACATTGAAAATGGCAGTATGAAAAGTGCTTGGCCAACACAGAGCCTTCAGACTAAAACTATAATAAATCTTGTCCTTTTCTTCTTGTTTCCTAAGTCAAATCTCTGCATTATTATTTTTAGCCTAGTGAAATAAAAATTTAATCAATGACCAAGAACTGGGCAAGTAAAGAAATGTCAGGATAGCATAAATATCTTATTGTTGCTCTATTAGTTTAATGGTTTTGAATTCTGTCTGAATATTGCATGGCAATTCAAAAGCTATCATTGTAAGTTATGATTACACCATTTTTGATTACTTCTAGTGGCACGGGATCTATCAGGTGGAAGCAGCTGCAAAGAGCAAAGTCAGTAATTAACCAGATATATTTTGAAGCAGAAGGTTTTCACTGTAATAATTTCAAAAGCTTAAGAGGCTACTAAAGGCTACTAAGAAACAGCAAATAGACAGCTGAAATCACTTTGATCAAGTGTCATCATTTAACTACCAAACATACAGACACAAATCTGGTAAGACTGGATGCAGCAACAGATGCAGATGCAATATGGACAAGTTTCTTCTCTCTCTTTCCACATCTAGTTTGCCTACTGGAAAAAGTAATAGGACACATGAGAAAGAGACTTGAAGTTCTTGTGAAGTCTGTATATCCATTTGGTATCTTCTTGGGATATCAGTCCCACAAATTTATATTGCAAGGGCCCTTTTCTTCAAAGATAGTTTTGTTTGATGGAGATCAGTTGTTATCTCTGATGAGGGTGGTGAGGCACTAGAACAGGTTGCACAGAGCTGTGGAGCCCCCATCCCTGGAAGTGTTCAAGGACAGATTGGATGGGGCTTTGAGCAATCTGGTCTAGTAGGAGGTGTCCTTGCCCATGACAGGGGGGTTTAAACTAGATGATCTTTAAGGTCCCTTCCAACTGTAACCATTCTATGATTCTATGATAACACTAAGTCAAATTCACAGGCTCATTCTTCTTGTCTCTTGTTCTTTCTTGAGACTTGAGTCTCGCTACCAATCTTCTCTAGCTCCTCCAATTGTTTAAATATGAATTCTCCCTGTGTCTTGACATTTGGGGTATTTTTCAAGTAATATTCTTATCTCAGGAGAAAGTGGCAAGAAAGAAAAGAACACAGGCTTGGCCAAGAAATATATTATTCACAGAGACCTCCTTCATGAGAATGTACAGTGTTTTGAAAAGCCCTCTGTGAGTCTAAGTCTTTTTACCCAAAATCCTTAGGAAAGAGCTCTCAAGTATTTCCATAGTTTTTTGTTTTACATGTGCCTCTTTTCACAACAAAAAAAGCTCACCGTAATTAATTTGTGAAGGTAAAAGATTGAAAGACAGATTTGTTAGTTCATTATCTTCGATTTCTAACTTTGAAGAGGACCCCTTTGATTGTTGTCAAGGAGGTTCTCATATTGTTCATATTTACATTTAGATTATAATTTTGTAATTGTCTGATTTGCATACAGGAGGCCAGGAGCAATCAGCAATCATTATAAAAAAAACATACTGTATAAAAGTTTCATGGCAGCCTTGATTTTCTACACCTTGTTTTCCTTAGTAAGAACGTGAACACTGCAAACAAACAAATGAAAAGGTAGTTGAAACTAATATGACTGCAGGGCAAATTTGACAGAAGATTTTCATCTGAGCTGGAAAACTGTGAAATTTAGATGTGAAGATGCATTGTCAGTTGTACATAAAAAAATAAAATATTATCTAAAATTCAGATGAATTTCTAAGTAACTCCTACTTTTAGTAGAACACATCAAGTGTTCCACAAGTAATTTGTTGCTATTGGATGTGAATTCTTTAAATAATAAAAAAGCTGTTTTCTTTAACAGAAACAGTTATTTTGTTGATGAACTGCTAGGTTACCTTTAAAATTAATCAATAATCTAAAAATGCAGTTTGCATGGTCCTGCGTTAGAAGTACACTGTGAATATTCTGGACATTACATAAAGAGAGGAACCATAGAAATATTTTCCCTTAGAATATGTTTTTCAGAAGTCTATGCTTTTGATCTATGTTTAACTTTATAGTGATGATTTTGAATCTATGAAATTAAAAATATATTTTTGTATCAGACTTAACAAACATTTTCAAAAAGACACTTCCAAATGGTCATCTCACAGTGACTGGCTAGAAGCAACTATATCAACACTGTATGAATTTTAGCTTCCTTTTACTCACCTCTAGAAAACATCAGTGGGTTTTTTGCATATCATTTTTCCATTTAGTTATGGAAATGTTTTAGTAAGAGTATTGGAAAGGCTCAAAACTGGTGAATTATAATTCACCATTCACCAAATAAAATAACTTTTTTCCTGTTTTTTTAAGGCATTTTGAATATTTTTCATGTTTTTCAGATGATATTGAGAGTTGACTCAAATGTCATCTGATTTTAAATGGAATCACTTTCCCTAAATTCATTTGAGGTTAGTATCAACAGCAATGTCAATTGCTTCCAGATGAGGTTCTGTTTCAAAACTGGATTCTGAGGAATTTAGGTTCCACAAAATAGTCCATATATGGAATGACACATGTAGATTTAAGTTAAGCAAAATGGTAACTTTGTACTGCTTACAATACCTGCTTCTACTGCAATAGCAATATTGCATTTAGTTTAAGTGGGGATCGTGAGTGAAGTCCTCAAGCTAGAAATCTGAGAATTACGGCATAGTGCCTATTTCCAGAACTGTAATTCATAAGCTAGATGTCTCTAGGAGACAGGTACACTCCATCAATGCATCTGGGTATGAGGTTTACAACACCTCAGGCTAAATAGGCAACAGAAAACTCTGAAGAGAGATACTCAGGAAATTTTCCCTCTCTCTTGGACTTAAGCACCTAAACCTAGGTCTGAATGAGGTGCTTTGTAAAACTGGTATGCATAACCCATAACCGCTTTTGAAGCAGAAGAGAAAGCAAAAAAAATGTATTCGTCTAATCCTTACAGGCCTGGGGCTTATAAACATTCCATGTTGATAGTTTCACATATGCCCAAGAAAGTTAAACAAAGTTTGTATCCGCTGGAGACACAGCTCTTCAGACCTGTTAAACTCTACTTGGAGAAAAAGAAAGACCATTGGAACAGAATCCTTTGCCTAGGGCCTGGAGCAACAAACTGGCAAGTTTCATTAGTCTCCAAAACTTCGGAGTACTGAAGCTCTTTATTCAGCTCATTTTCTTATTCTGAACAACAGAAAGAAAAACTAAGTATGTAACAAACAAAAAGTCCCAAACTATCAACAGCAGATTCAACAGAAAATTGAATTGCTAGTTGTCAAAAATTTTGATGCCTAAAATAGGAAGTTGTTCCTATTTATTTTTGTGCCATTGCAGAAAAGCTGTAGTAATTTACATTCATGTTTTCTTACTTAATTATCTGCAGTGATTTTATTCCTTGCCTATTTTGGGCTTTGCCACACATATAGGATTATTTTCTATGGGTTTTATTTATAATTTTTGGACACAAAGTGATGTAAACAAGATGCAGAGAAATTAGGAGAGAAAAATAAGACATTAAGAAATGAGGATTGTGTTATATCTTAAAGCGAAGGGATAAATTCATGTCTCTGTCTGTAATGAAGATTGTATCAGGACTGATAGCCACTTGGAAGAAGCCTTTCTGACCTAAAATCCATGCTTCCTTTTTACTGTCTGAAAGGCAACCTTTACACTGCTTGGCCTGGAAAAGTGACCTTGAGATGTGAACTTTCAGGGGAGAGTTGCGAAACCCGATATGGAGAGAAGAGGCATTGTCAGTCAATATGGTTCACGCTTTTGCTTTCATAAATTACGCAATATTTATACCTTGTGATTACTAATACATGTGGGACACATATATAGTTATAAATATTCATAAGAAAACTTTTAATAATGTAGACATAGAATAAGTAGCATATTCTATGATTAATATATATCTACACAATTAAACTATGTGTATTCAGTTCTACCATGTCTTCACAAGAACCTACCTCACTGATCAGTGATATTATCTATCTGCATTTAAGCATATATTTTTGTGCCTTTCTTAATCCAAACAGAATCTGTGTGAAACATCTGCAGTTTTCTGTTATTAAAGGGTATAGTGAGTTACACTACTTTTTTGTGTAGATATTTTTTCCAGCTGAAACTTTGACATTTGTACCTTCACAAAATCACCAGGGCAGGTGATAATCACTGCTCTGAAATAGCTCAGAGAAGCTGTTTGGAAGGTTCCCAAGAAGACAGACACCATGTGGTGGCCAAATGAGCATTTTGACATCAGTTACTGGCTCACTTTGGAAACAGCTGAGAAGAAGCCAAAGACTTGGCTACATTCTACTCTTTCCAGTACGAGCTGAAGGATGATGCAAAGCAAATGTAGACCTTCCTTTGAAAAGCAATTCTGATCTTTTGAAGGAAAACACATTTTTCTACACAACTTAATATAACAGTTTATTGGTGAATATTTTTGTTCTGTAAAATCTGTTTTTGAAAGACTGGTACATACAGTACATAACATAAAACACTTAATATTGAGAACCAGTAAGAAACTTCAGGGAAAGAAACTTGAAAGACATCCAGTATGAACTGAAGTTTGTTTTTGCGTGATCAAGTCCTAAGACTGTCAGTTCTTTGTTGAAGGTATTGCTGCTTCCTTTAGTGCAGGATTGCAGTAGTGCAAGTATTGCCATCATGCTTGGCTTAATGACTTCATACCATTCAAGGTACTCTCCACTGCAATGTGGCAACATGCATCACACAATTAAAATAAAACACCACCCCTGGAGAAGCTGCCACACTAAACCAAAAAGGATAGAAAAAGAGGTGGATTAAAGATCGGAGGGCAGAGGTCAAAGCACAAACCTTTATATTTTCAAATGTCTGGTTTTAATGCTTTTAAGAATAACTGAGAAGATAAAAGTTTTAATGATGATGACATTTTAAGAAAATGAAGGTATTAAAGAAAAATGAAGAAGCTAAGGAAAAAGAGACCATATTTGTCACTTATTCCCATGTGCTCTCTTGGATATATGAGCCACGTGATAAAGTTTTGGTTCCCTTTTTGTCTGAATGCACTTTTAAAAGTTGATGCTGAAAATATTCAAAAAAGCTATTTTGAATGTGCCTCCTATGGTGGCCCAAGTATGTCACATTGCAATTAATTTTCAGGAAGAACTAATTTTAGAATTTTTTTATCACCTGAATATTCATTGAAGTTAAATTTATATCAAAAAATAACAATGAAAATGTTATATGCATGTTAAAAAAATATAGTCATAGAAAGTGTTTTGTGATATTCACAGATCTCCAACGAAGTGAAATTCAGCACATAATTTCTGCACAATGAAAGGAAATCTAAAAAGNATAAAAGTTTTAATGATGATGACATTTTAAGAAAATGAAGGTATTAAAGAAAAATGAAGAAGCTAAGGAAAAAGAGACCATATTTGTCACTTATTCCCATGTGCTCTCTTGGATATATGAGCCACGTGATAAAGTTTTGGTTCCCTTTTTGTCTGAATGCACTTTTAAAAGTTGATGCTGAAAATATTCAAAAAAGCTATTTTGAATGTGCCTCCTATGGTGGCCCAAGTATGTCACATTGCAATTAATTTTCAGGAAGAACTAATTTTAGAATTTTTTTATCACCTGAATATTCATTGAAGTTAAATTTATATCAAAAAATAACAATGAAAATGTTATATGCATGTTAATGTCTTCAAGTTGAACCAGGGGAGGTGTAGATTGAATATGAGGAAAAATTCCCTCACTGAAAGGGCTGTCAAGCATTGGAACAGGCTGACAAGGGAAGAGGAATTGCCATCCCTGAAAGTATTTAAAAGTTGTGTAGATGTGGTGCTGAGGGACATGGTTTAGTGGTAATTTTGTCAGTTTTCGGTTGATGGTTGGACTTGATGATCTTAAGTGTCTTCCAACCTAGACACTTCTATGATTCTCAAATAATAAGAGTAAATTAATTTTTATAAAATGACAGGTCTAAAAAAAATTAACGGAATTTTAAAGGACAACAGGTTTTATAGAATTTTTCCCTATAGATCTTTGCTTTTGTATTTACATAAGATGATGATACTCAGATGAAGAACACAGACAAATTGCACTTTCATTCTGATACTTTGCTTTGCAAGTTACATATCCGAACAGAATTCCTCAGACACTAATATCTGATTATCAAGATGAGCATTGACTATTTATAGACTTAAGCTGTGCAATCAAACTAAACCATAAGTTTTCACAAAATGTCTTTCTAACATGGCTGAAGTTTTATATGCATAATTGTACCAAAGTGTTTATAGTAAAGAGCCATAAGCAAGACTAAAGATGTATTTCCTATAAATTGGGAATTTAAAAGTTAAGTGTAACACCCTTCCCTTTCCTATGACCTTTTATGGTGAAGAAATACTGTTGGTTATTTTGTTTGGGTTTTTATGAGGAAATTCATTTAGAGCTGGTTGAATCCTATAGAATGTCGTTCATAAAAATTCTTTTAAATTGAAAGTTAAATCTGTCACATACTTTGCATCCCCTGTTTGTTATCGCTGTTTTGTTCTGGTCTGTGTGATGAAATCTATTTGCTTTTCACAGCACTTGAGTCAGAAACTTTGCTGGGTGAGAGCTGAACAGAAAGAAGAGACAAGCTGTTACAAAAGCCGATGAAATTGCAGCAGCTAGAGATCAAATTGATCTGAGTAAGATAAGAAAATACAGATCTTTCTGAGTTTAAACAATGATCTTCCTTCTTCATCTTCCACAAGGGGATTTGAACTCTTATCTTTGACTTCGAGGTGAAAGAGATACAGTGCGATTCAGAACTCTGAACTCTGAGGTCAAGATATTTAACCTTGGGCTCACTGAGAGGATAATCAGGTACTTCTGATGAGGCTGGCAAGGCTGACACATGGCCTGCACTAAGCGGAAGAAAGATGGAGAGAACTTTATTTCAGAAAGAATTACAAAACAGCAGGAGAGTAAAAGGCACTACAAGCGAGATATTATAATAGTATTGTCACAGAAAATATATTCCAATAAGAATGAGAAGCAACTTAAACAGTGGCTTGTGAAGAGGTCATTGCCAGGAAAAAGTAAAAAACAAACAAACCACAAAACAAAACAAAGGGAGTATTTATTCTTGTGGAGGAAAAGGTGACAGGCATTCCCAGTGTGTGAGGTAGGCAATTAATCTTAGGTTTCTGTTAGGCACCACCATTGCTGGCAGGCTGTGAAGTACAAAGAAAGAAGGTCAGAAGTCCCCTTGAGAAGGAGTCCTGCCTAGGTTTTACCACACTGAGAGCTGCAGAGCCCCACATGGTTGCGGGACCACACAAGGTGGAGAAAAGGGGAAAAGGCGCAAATTAATAATTGCAAAAAATATTTGCTATGAATTTGGCCCTTCCTCTCGCTTTTATGAACTGTTCTCTTTTTTCTTTATGTGTATTTATTATTTTGACTTTCTTCTGGGTAGAAGAAAAGCTCAGAATTCCTCCGAAGAAAATTTCTGTGCAACATGAGTAGGATACCTTTTCCCCAGCCATCACAAGATTCAAACTTTAAAAAATGCAGAATGACAAGGATCAGGGAATAAACAACATCATCTCCAGAAACAGAGTTGTGTTTATCACCAGCTACTCTTTTTACCCAGTCAGGAGGACTGATAGTTCTCAGGCCTAGAATTTCCTTTTGTGTTCTGTGCTTAGTGGTCAAAAAAAATGACACATTTCTCCTTCTTGCCCTTCCTCCATTTGGTAAGGTTACTCCTCACAGAGCAGAACAGGTGAATATTTCTGATTTGTTTTGGTACAAAGGCAGGTCAATTTCCTTAAACCCACAGTCTGCGTTAATGTGACTGACTTTGCACGGAAGATGATCAAGAAAAACACATTTTCTATGCACTGCCTGAACTCTGTGGAGAGGAGCCTCCAGCAGTGGCTAGTTTCTAGGGGTAGTAACATTTTCAACCACTCCAGCTAGATTTGCAAGAGGGTCTCTCACCACATGCCTAGCTGAAGGAAGTTTAGCCCTCAGAGGAAATCTGGCCAAAATGATTTCTTTTTAAAGAAAGTATTTCTTTGAGCTCTTTAAAATCCTGATGAATAATAAATTCAGTAAAAAAAAAGTTTAGTTCTTCATTCTTGGTTGTGATCCCTTTTGCATAGTAATCAGACCAAGAACTAAATTACCACTGGTGACATGGTTCCATATGTCCACCAAATATAGCAATTGCTAAATGCATTCATAGTGCAGCAAAATTGATCGGCACTGCAGAGCTGAAGCAGAAGTTGCTGCTTACTTGTGTTTAGAGAACATTTGTCATATCGTAGAAGAAAATCACAAGTTTTTCTTGAGCATTGTTGTTCAATGTCTCATTAAACTTATAGTTTTCTGCTAAATTGAGTAATCAGTTTGAATACTGAAAGCCTATTCATCACACTAGAAGTCACATTATGTTTGGGGGAAACAAACTGTATTCCATTTAGAAGTAAGCTTTCTCATCCAAGGAATAAATCAATTTCAGGTTTTTAGCATCTGAGAAGGTAAAATTTTCCAAGCATACTAAACTGTAGGAATCATCTCAGATATCAAACTACAAAAATAAACATTAAATTAATTTTTGTTTTTGAAAAATTAAGTAAAATTCTTTGTCATTATCAAAACCTACAAATTTACTCTTGAGAAACAAAGTGCTCATTTAAAGACAAAATACTTGCTCAATTCTTATTTAGAACATATTTCCTTAGTAGAAAATCTTCAGATGCCTAGCACTTGATTTAAACGGACATTGTCCGGTTATATAAATATATATGCTTAAATATTTTAAAAAATGATAGGAAAAGCCAGTGAAGTACCACCTATTATTCTTCTTTAAATATATATTTTATAAATATGTATCCTCAGTGGTACCTTTTCTGTCTATTTAAATTAGTAGACAAATCTTTAACAGGTCCACGGACTCAGTCGATACTTATTTCAGTCCTAGGTATGTGCTGAATTGATTGATACAACTCTATTAGTATCTTTGATTTTTATTTTTTTATTTTTTAAAAAAAAGCCAGACAGGCTTGTGCTATGGAAGATAAGGAAGAAGATATATTTACTTGCTGCAAAGATACTGTTAGCATTTCATAACAGCAGTTTTTAATGACCAGAGACAGTTTCAATGGATGCAGAATACACGTGAAAATATAGTACTTCATGTAAATTAAGATAACAAACTTTGTATCAGAAACTATAACTAAACTAAACATTATAAAGAATAGGAAAAGAACCTTTTTTACATGAGCAGAAAGTATTTTTAGTTAATCAAATTCTGACAACCATGGAAAAAATGTTAAAATCCAGAGAAAATGGATCTTTATGCATGGACCAGTCTGGCACAAACACATTCCATTGATATTAATAAATTATATAAAATACATTGTAAACCCAGAAATTTGTTGTAATGAAGTGTATAACAAACTGTGTATCCGCAAGTATTAGCTTAGTTTTAAAATAAAATGTTCTTCTCCGTGTCTATGTCCTTTTTATGATTGCTTTCTGCCAACATTCCAGTAATAGATTTTCTTCCATGAGAATAATCACAGAAAATGAGTCAGCTTTTACATAGCCCCCTTCATGAGAAAATCCCAAAACTGTTCATAACTCTTTTGGGAGCCAGAACAGTATTTTATTCTTATTTTACAGGAGCGAAAATGGAAAGCAGGGAGTCAAATGACTTACATAGAGTTACTTAAGTTTGTGGTTACTCCTGCAACAGAAGCCAGAGATTACAAATAATTGTTTGTTTTTCAACTCCATAACAAAAAAATGTGCTAGCTTCCTTTCCTTCTGTCATGCCAAATGAGCAGGATTCACATTGACATATAATTTTTAAAATAATCCAAACAACCCCAAACCCCCACCTTCTCACTGAAAAAGAAACAGAATTTTTGCTGAATGAAAAAGTTGTGTCTAATATTTTGGAGCACTTGGAAAATAAACAGGATCTGTAGCCTTCTTTCTTGTTACCTAAAAATTAAAACTGTCACAAGACATGCTTACAGTCATTTCAAATTCAAACCCTGCTTGAAGGGATTCAAATACCCTCACTTAACCTGGTAAGATGATTCCTTAGCCCCTAGGACATTCTGGATGAGAATCTGCCACCATCTTCCTGTGGCACTGCTTCATTTTATAAGCACTAGAGAGGTGCATGAGCTTCATTGTTCAGACTAACACAGAAAATTAATTCAATACTTATTTTTCTTGGAGGGGGTGGGGGAAATACAAAGAACCCCTGCTTCAGTACAGATCAAAAGCAAATTTGGAGAGTTCAACTTTTATTTTTCAAATTACAATCTCAATGCCCAGGCAGCTCTTGGAATAGACATGTTACTACCTTATCAAAGCAAACTGGACCTTAGCACAAGTTTTGGATACTTTCTAGATCGTTACTGTTTTGAAGTAAGGTTGGGTCCTGGAGCTAGATCATGTCAATCAATTTCTGTTCAGTGGTGTACTCAGTGAATTCTTTGTGAATAGTCCTCAGTCAGCTGGAAGAGACATTTTCCTTTGCCTGGTGCATAGGAGTGCTCACAAGGGAGATTTCAATCCCAGGCATGATCCCTTTGCACAAACTATGACTTTTAGCCTTGTCCTTGACCAAGACCTACAGAGGGTAAATTTAGACTAGATATTAGGAAGAAATTCTTTACTGTGAGGGTGGTGAGGCACTGGAACAGGTTGCCCAGAGAAGATGTGGATGCTCCAACTCTGGAGGTGTTCAAGGCCAGGTTGGATGGGGCTTGGAGTAATCAGGTCTAGTGGGTGGTGTCCCTGCCCACGGCAGGGGCGTTGAAGCTAGATGGTCTTTAAGATCCCTTCCAACCTGAACCATTCTATGATTCTATGGTTCTATGATCTATTCTTTTACGTATGTTGGAGAAAGACAAGTATGCAAATGAGGTTACAGAAGGTAGCAAATTGATCTCAAGTTCAGATTCTTCTGTACAGACCTCCATTAGCTGTTGTAGCGTGTGTTCTCCTTTCGACCAGTATCATCCAACATTGACAACTACTAATTTTATTGCTTATTTATGAAATCTAGTCATGAATCTACGTTTCTGTTGGGCCTGGACCTCAAAATCCTCGCATTTTTGTGTTGATCTATTTAGTCAATATAAGATATCCAACATACCAAAAATAAGAATCAACAAATACCAGTATTGTATAGTTAACCATTTAATTTACCTTAGTAACTTTTAGTATTTTCAGCGATAAGTAGAACTGTAATATTAGACACTAATAAGACATGAAAATTATGAAGAACTTGAGAATAAGGGAAAATAAGGGTGAGGGAAAATATTTAATCATAAGAGTTTTTGTTATTCATCCTAGCAGTAGTCTTATGAAAGAGAATTCTCCTTTAATACAAATGATATTAAATCAGTTGATCTCTTTTTCCTCTTTGGCTCAGGGGTTCCAGTATTCACATACAAAACAACTGGCCTAATTATGCTGTAGTATTGGAGAACAATGGGTTTAAAGAGGGACATAGAAATGAGAACTATGGAAAAGAAAATATATTCCCTGAACTCTTGAATTTTGATTGAAAAGGAACTCTAGAACAGTAGCTAGGAAAAGAAAACAAGGATTTAGACAAAATCTGTTTGACTCTGAACTCCAGCTATTTACCCAGAAAATTGGTGGAGTCAGGCTGTTGTTTAGCAGCAAAACATGATTTGTTTATGTTTCGTTTCTCGTGTATTATGCTTTGTTTGCATTCTTTCCCAAAAGCCTAGATGCTGTGAGTCACATAAGTTCCGTGGTTGTAAATAATATAAAGAAAAGTCATGTTACTTTGAAACATATCTAGAGAGTTATGTAGATAATTTCCTGTTTATCCCGAGGCTTCTGTGTGCTGCTTGAAAATGTACACATATTCAGATCTCTTAAACATTGTTTGAAGACTAGATTTAGAAAAGAAGACTGTACCTGAATAACAGGAGGGAATTCAACATGCTTTGTGCTCTTGCAAATGGGATTTATTCTTCTTTATCATGCTACAAAAATGGAACCCCCTGCATTCTCCCTAAAAGTTGTGCTTTCAAACTCTTAACTTGAATGTATTACAGTAGTATGTGAAAAGACATTGTGATTCAAATGACTAAAAGCTGTGAACCAATTACAGCTCAGAATGTAAACCAATAGTTTGTTTTTTCTTAAAAGAGAAGCTCCCAAACCCTGGGGGTTGGGTGGGAAGGGAGAGCTCAGGGCCCTGAGACATACCTTAGAGGATGGTGGAAAATTCACTTACTGCAAAATATTATATCTCCTGAGCTCTGTCAGTGAAGGTGCTGTTGGGTATTGCCTTGGCAAAGCCTGTTGTTACGTCTTGTCTGCAGGTCTGTAGTACCAGCACAGATGAGGTAATATGTAAAACAAGCTGAGCATGTTTTTTGCTGAGGGAAAGCCTGCAGCTATAGACCATGCGATAAAACAGGACATGAGAAAAACTAGCTGGTGGCAATAATCAAGAAGATATTTAGAAAAGCATAATAAACAAGGAAAGAAAACAAGAGCAGAACAGCAGGGCTGATCTTACGAAGTACGCCTGGTTCACACATCAATAACTACTAGATCATTGATTCATCCGGGGCTTTTCGGTGTAGGTGGTATGTGTTATTAACACCTCTGTTCCATATTACTTCTCTTGCACACTGTGCTTCATTTCTTGGGCCAGCCTCACTCCCCGAGTGAGACAGGCCATCTGTTGTAGGTGTCCTTTTCAACTTGCAGACTATAATACTGGTTTGTAAGACTGACATTTTCTTACACTGTCTCATATTTGGGAAATATATAATGATGGATGTAATTTAATACAGATCTAATCACAGACGTGGTCATACAACTCAACTGGGTATTCCCAAGGTCATGGAGAATGATCACATCAGCTGACTAAAAAAGAAAAAGTAAAACCTTTCTGGAAGAAAACAAAGAGAAGAAATTGAAAAAAACCCCTGAAGAAATTAACTTTAGAAAAGGAGAAACTCCTTTTGTCTTAAACAAAATGAAAAATTATGGAAGGTGATTTTTTTTCATTTCAGTTCTATTTAATTTTGAATAATGCTTAATACTCTCAAAACTATTTGAGTATAACTTAAAAGACCTTTATTTAAAAAAATATTAATATTTATTATATGTCTTACGTTTACAGCCACACATTTGTAAGCACTGCTTGGGATGCCTTCTGCGCCATTTGTATTAATAAAACTTCTCTACATGAGATCACCAAGTGAGTTCATTGACAGATCAGGGCATAAGACTCTTCTTTTTACTTTCACTATTAGAGATACCTTCATTCTTCTCTCCCACCTGTCTAAAGGTCTCTTTAAGGATTTAGGGTATGAATAGCTTCTCTTTTCTCCTTGACAGCTCAACCCTACAGAAACCCACTCTTTACTGTTCCCAGTTCTACCAACATGAACATGTAGCTGGTAATATATAGAGAGTTTCATTACTTCAAACAGGCTCTCTAAATGCCAGTCCATCATTTCTATGTCCAGCATTTCCAATTTGATAAAGGCCCACTGGGTTTTTTCTGCTTTAAGGATCTCAAACTTCATCAAGTCAGATATTACGGTAAGAATTAGACATGAAAACATATCCCTGAAGAATATGACATGAATATCTAACCTAAGTTACGTGTTAAGGTCCTTTAAAATTAGGTTTCCTCCATCAGCCTAAAACATCAGCCTAAAACCGTTATCAGTATCCTTATGCAAGGACCTGTATGATGTCATGAGCAAACAGGAGCGAGAAGGCAGCTTAGGATTCCTTCCCTACACACCATATAGAATAAATGGAACAAGTAAGGCCTGTGACTTATTCTGTGATGCCAGTATGAGAACAGGTGACATTCTGACACATCTGATTTTAAATCTGTTGCTGCCATTGCCTTTTTAGAGGTTGTTGTAACAATTGGGCTGCAATATGCACAATTTCCAGGGGATAGTTTCATTATCTGGATAACCTTTTCTTTCTCTTTTGTTGAGAAAATGTAAAGCCATTAGTTTAGGAGACGGATTTTTTTTTGCTATATTTTTTGCCAAAAAACATGTGAACCAGTCCTTGATTATATTCATTTCCAGGCATAGGTGCTCCTAGAGGTTTTTACTACAATTCTTCATACCTATTCATTAATGATCTCTTTATCTCAGATATAATTTTGGTCCAGGGATAGAAATTTAATATAACTGACCAGTTCAACACAGAACATTACATCAAATTCAAGGAAGCTGTTACTGCTCACTAGCTGTAGTGTTTTGCAAAACTAATATAAAGATACCTTCACTATCCCTATAAAGAAGTGAACAAGGACACAATTTGAAAGGATACTTGCATGTTTCATGATCCTCAAAATTAAATTAACCATTACAATGAATGATGAATGCATTAAAATTATTCGTACATTAGGAAAGTCATATAATACAAAACAACCTCAACCATTTGCAAGACTGGTTATAAACGGACACAATACGCAAACTCATGGAACAGAGGAAGAAGTGACAACATCAGCAGATATGAATTCTCATTTTAAAATGAATCCAGAATTGTTCACGAAATGAAGTGCTACTCAATGAGAGGAAGCATTTCAGACTTCATCCTTTAGTGTTTGTGAAAGGAGTGACACTAATAACCCCGTCTTCAAGGGCTGCCTGTCTTCATTCACAGAGGGCTGTACTGACACCTCAAAGTAAGCAATTAGGAATTGAGTTGGAAGCAGGCAGACTTTTTCTCCTCTGAGGGTTGCTAGAGCATCTGGACAGACACGCAAGACAAGTTAGCTGTTCCACAAGAGAAAGTTCAAAGTAAGTTATCCCTCCCACAGGGGAGGAAAGAACAGCGCTGCTGTGAGTCATTCTCCGCTCCTCAGGTGGCACAGCTACGTGCCACTCCTGGCGACAGGCAGATCGCAAATTTACAGTTTAGCTCAGACAAATGCATCATTGCAAAACCCTTCAAGCCGTCTCGTGTGGTCTTCTTCTAAGGGAATCAAACTCCGCAAAAATGGTTCATCTTGACATGATAAATCTGTCTTCGGCTTCCCCACTGAGACTGCCAAAATTATTATCAGCTGTGATTTCAGCAGCTATTATATAGCCATTTCTTAACAAGGACTCAACCAATACCATCAGTTCACTTTACACAAGAATCGTGATAGAAGTGAATATGTTTCATAACCTACAGGATGTATTTTTTTGAAAATAAATATAATTTAAACCAATAGATCCATTTAAATCAATATATTTAAAAGTGAATTTATATATTTATTAACCTCTTTCTGTACTCTTTAAAACCATATCCAGCACTAGAGATTAAATAATTTTGAAAATTAGTCTTTCACTTGTTTGTAAAGAATTTTATTGAGTAAGTTCAGGGTTTTTACATTTCTTCTTGCAAAGATATTTCTGTTATGAAAAGAATTTATTTTTGTTGCCTCTGCTTAAAATCTTCTACTGAAAGAACCACGTACTGGTAAAGGCATAGTATTGCACCAGAAAAAAAAATTAAATTAAAAAAAGTATATTTGAGGCAAAGCTTTCTAGGAATTTAGGTCAACCTAAACAGTTGTGTAATTGTCTCTAGTTATGAAGTGTGCACGTTAGCATTACAGTCATCTGGCACAAAAGCTGAGTAAACAACAGGAGAAAAAAGGAAATAAGGGATATAGAAAAGCATAAAGAACATTTTATGAGTAATTTAGATTTTAATCATAATGCAATAGGAGGGTCAGAGAAGCATTATTTCTAGGAACAGATAATGCATATGAAATCATATGATTTCTAATTAAGAGACATTTTATGTGGCAAATACAATTAATGTGCTGGGAATCATCTGGATTTTTAATAACTGGATGATTCTGCTAATTTTATTTTTTTTAATTATACTATTACACTGAATATTTTCTAAAAACTTTCCACATTGTGTGAGTACATATATTATTATTTTTCCTTCCTTTCTTTTTGGAAATGCAATGGAATACCACATTAGGAACGCAAATATTTTAAATACCTTATTTTCACTTGTTTTTACTGCTTATACTGTGCATATCTAGCAACAGACAGAAAGTGCTGTCTTCATACCTTATTTTCACAGAATATTCTTTGCTGTGTCCTTGTGAGCATATTCATTCCTTTGGACTAAAATCCAAATATGTAAGTACCAGTTGAGGATCTCTGAACAGATTTTCATAGTTTGATATTCATACCCATAAACAAGAGATGGCTTTTATGTTTGCAAATAGGTAATATTTATAAATTAAAGAGATCTTCTAAAAGTCTGACCTAAGATACTTCATGAAATAGTTTTTAAATTTAGGTCAGCAAGAGTGAGGTTATTTAATGTAAATTCTCTCATTCATGGGGGAAACATAGACTATAACTATGCATATTACAAGCATTTAATGTGGGCAGATACTACATTGTAGCTGTTTTTAAAGCAAAATGATAGACCTCGAGTAAATTAGAGTGGGGTTCATATTACAAATGTAGAAAACAAAATCTGACACTGGATTTTAAATGTTTTGAAGTGCATCAACATTTATTTTTGAAATTATAATTTCTGAAGATACCAAAATGAAACTCTGAATTTTCAACAACTCCAAATTATTGTGAAACAGTTTTAGGCCAATCTTAAATTGTCAAAATCTGAAATATGAAGTTCTACTTATCTTTTTCTCATATTTTAGCTTTAGATTTTTTGATGTAAAGTATCTTATAATCTGTGGGTTTCTTGTTTGAAAAAATAAACCATCTAAAATAAAACTGTACCTTATTTTATAATGTTCATGATTAATGCTTTCTACCCTTGATTGTTGCCTTGATCCAACCTGAACCATGAATGAACTAAGAATCTACTCTGAATATGTCTCACTTTCAAGTAATTTCCAAGGTTAGTTTCTGTCTAGCTAGTCATTAGTGTAGTTTCATAGTAACGTGACATGTAACATTAAGGTAAGTAAGGAAGTGTTATTGTCAGTGCTCATTTTGTTTTTTACTGATAGATGTTGAAATACAGACTATTATAAACAAAATCTTTGATTGTTATTATGGATTACAAAACAATGGATTGTTATTCTAAGTCTCCCTCTAGAACTTCTTGCTTTTACCATGTCTCAATGCCTCCAAGCAACAGATTTGTTCTTCTTTCTTGCTTTTGGATTACATTACCTATGAGGGAGGAAAATGAAGCAGAATTTAGGCTCTGGACTGGAATATTTTATCCTATTTTAGACTTTTCCAATGACCGTAAACGAGCCACTCGTATTCCTCAAAACACATTAATTTAATTATTCTTTTTTGAAATTACGTACATGGAGTAAGTATATATTTTTCTTCAGTACTCAGGAGATTTAAGTACAGCATATAATCATGCTTTTGTTCCATTAATGAATACTCACACATATATCTTGGCCTGTAAAATAAAGATTGGATTTTCACTCCTTTGCAGAGAGAGAGTTCAACTATACCAATAAAACTGGATTCTTGGTTCCCTTTTTTAATGGTAACCTAAATAAAAGCCTGTTCATTTAACTAGGCTGCCTTCAGCAAATTTTTACCTGGGGCAATGGAAATAATCTCCTGTTGAGCAACCTAATTTAGGTGCGGCACTTTCTTCTCTCTCCTGTTTGAAAATTCGTGATTATAAAGACTGTCATTACTATTTTAGATGTTATCATGGAAATAATCAGATATTAAGCACTCCAACAGACAACTAGAACATGTTTTTCAGAGCCTTGAAGAGGTCTTCTTGTGGCCAAGAAGGCCAATGGCATCCTGGGGTGCTTTAAGAGGTGTGCAGCAATCAGGTTGAGGGAGGTCATCCTCCCCCTCTACTCTGCCCTGGTGAGGCCACATCTGGAGTCCCGTGTCTGGTTCTGGGCTCCCCAGTTCAAGAAGGGCAGGGAACTGCTGGAGAGGGGACAGGGAAGGGCCACGAAGATGATTAGGAGGCTGGAACATTTTTCTTATGAGGTAAGGCTGAGGGAGTTGGGTCTTTTAGTCTGGAGAAGACTGAGGGGGAACGTCATCAATACTTACAAATACTTAAAAGTGCCAGGAGGATGAGGCCAGTCTTTTTGCAGTGATGCCCAGGGATAGGACAAGAGGTAACAGGCACAAACTTGAACATAGGAAGTTCCATCTGAACATGAGAAGGAACTTCTTTCCTTTGAGGGTGGCAGAGCACTGGCACAGGCTGCCCAGAGAGGTGGTGGAGTCTCCAACTCCGGAGACATTCCAAACCTGCCTGGACACCATTCTCTGTAACCTGCTCTGGCAGGGGGGTTAGTGGACCTGCTTTGGCAGTGGGGTTGTACCAGATGGTCTCCAGAGGTCCCTTCCAACCCCTAACATTCTGTGATTCTGTGATACCCTGATTCTGTCTTCTTCATCTGTGTCTGAGTTTTTGCTGCTTAATGGTGTAAGTGTGAGCTGCTGTATGGCACATTAATGGGATACAATGGGTCTGTCAGATACAGCTCGCTTCATTATCCTTTCCATAATTAAAAAAAAGCATTTGATAATAGTGTTTGATCTCCAATGTCTTGTATCATGTCGCATCACACCAGTACTGAGCTCTTAAAGGCCTGTTGTTAGGTACAAATATATAAAAAAGATACGTGTTTTCCTTTAAGGGTCTTATAACCTAATTGTAAAGGAATATACAGAAACTGGATAAAATACAGAAGATAGAAACCAAAGAATAAAAATGAAGTGATTATGAGGAAAGCTTGCAAGGTGATATACACTTTGAAACAAATCTGTCATTTTTGTAATGTACACGATTTTGCTTCAGACATGGAATTTTGTGGAGTGCTGACCTTTAAAACAGATGATAGATAGACAGATAATTTCAATTTCTTTATTTCAGACCATAGTGCTCAAATAACATGACAGGGTAAAGCATAGCATGAATCCTCAAAAAATAATGGTCCTAGAAGAGTTCACACTGGTCTCATCCAACAGATCTATCGCCAAATTGAATGTGTAATATATTATATGCATCTACCGTGCCTGGTCATGCTGATCTGCTACTCCTTTAATACACCTGCACCACTAGAAGACAAAAATGATAGGCAAAAAAAGACTGCAAAGACTCCGTTGACGGACTTTGCTAATGAGTGTGGGATTAATATAGCAACTGAGGGTACTCTCTGAATACATGTGAAAATATCACAAACAATGAATGTTTTTCCACTATGTATAGCAGCGATATATATACACACACACATAGGGGATGGGTGCAGAAGTGGAGGGGTTTTGATACACTTTGCAATATGTTGCTAGTATTATTCTAAAACTTCATCTGGCACTTCCGTGAGTTTTTCCTCATGACAATAACACTTGGTTCACACTTGCTACTACTGTGTCAGCACTTCTATTATGAACCCCTATTTCAGTGGTTTATAAATCAGTCTCAGCATTTCATTCCAGCTCTACGCTGGACCCATACAGTCTCACTTTATAAGTTAATGTTCTCTTTTATGATTTTGAAATATGTCCTCCCAGAAGTCTATTCTTTCTCTGATTTCTGTGTCTGTGCACATAGTGAAATGTTCCATTTGATCCCTTAAATATAAAAGGCACTTAACTGAATCTGTTTCAAAATGTATTCACATAAAATAATGAAACAATTTAGAAAGGCACCACTATCCTTTTCTTTCTTGGAGAAGAAACTACACTACAGCCACTGAGGTAGCTTCAATTCATGGAGACTTACCTGAACTATCCAAAATTCCCCAGGGTGGTTTTCTGCTAGCAGCAAAATCATGTCGACACTGAACACAATATAGGCTGCAAAACTTCCTGAAGTCCTGAATAGTTTTCCTGTGAGCTGAATTTTATTCCACTGTGTTTATAGTCCCAGCTGCCCCTGATCTGGGAATTTGCAAACTCCTAGGATATATCTGCAGGCCCTACTGAAGAGGTGTCCTCTGTATGAGAACAGGAACCATGCTTGCATGCTCATGTGACTTTAAAGGATTTGTGTCCCTCATTTAGGGCTAAAATAAAAGAATAAGCAACAGCATGAGGAAGTGATGTCAAAATTTACTTGAATAGTATGACTAAAGAAAGTCAAGGCTACTGCTACCTTCTTAAATCACATTTCTTTTCTCTAGGGAAAATAAAGGTATACAGTGGAAACATTGTGAACTGTTTTGTGCCTTGACTCTGTTGGATGCTGGACTGGGCTTGAGTACGTTGACCACAACAATAAATTGTTGTGGGTTTCTCAAACCATAACAACTAACTAAAGCACAGTTCAAACAAAAGCTGGTTAACTTTCAGCTAATGAACAGAAAACATGTCAAAATTAACCTGTCAGTCTGTGAGCTGTCAATTCTTTGAACCAGGAAATGGAAATGGTAAAACTAACTGGAAGGTACAGAGTACAGCAGCCACTGTCTGCAGCAGGTAAGTAAAGCATTTTCAAATTTCAAGTAAAATTCACTACCACCTTTTACCCTGAGTGTGAACCTGGGATTAGTGAAGGGAGAATGTTTGTATCCAAATGAACATGTTCATATGAGCAAGGCTGATTAAATTTAATAACATTTTAAAAAAACCAGCTGAAATAAACTTTGGTTTTAGAGGATATCTATACAGTCCTTGCGCATTGCAAATCTACCCAGATTTTCATCAAGTGTGTTACCTTGCATTTCAAAAACATCATATGTGCGTCAGCCTAAAACTCCTAAAGACTGATGTTGCCCTCTTTTCAGCTTTTCTGTAAGATGAAGTAGATCATGCTAGGTTGCATATTGCTAGATTTCTTCCAGCGCTCAAGCTTACATATACAGCAGTACGTTTTTCCAGCACCGCGAATTGCAATATAGTAATTTTACTAATCACTGAAAAAGTGGCCAAAATGATCCTTTCATATTCAGGAGGTAGGGACCTTCCATAAATACAACCAAAATATTACTTTTTACTGCTTCCGCTATTGCAAAGGCAGTGTTTGCGCAAAGTAAGCCAGAATCTTTCATGGCTTATTTATCACTGAGAATTAAGCTCTGTTGCCAGAATCTGTACAGCTGGTTCTTATTTCAGAAAACCAGAGGTTTGCCTTAAAGTTTAGCTTCCAGATTTTATCTGTAGTTGCTCATGGTTAAAAAACCCCATAATTTTATATATATATATATGTTTTACCTGCAAGTTAACAAATTTAAGCTAATTTTAAACACATATTGCATTGTACTGCCATGGGTATTTCAATTTTTCAATAAAGCTACTTAAATAATACTTGTAAAAAACTTTCATTCATTTGTATTTGTTCTTAAATAGTCAAATACTTGTACAGTAAAGTTTTTAATCACTCAGCATTATTTCACATATCCACTTTCAGTTGTTTTTGTTGTGTTTTGTTTTGACACCCCTCCACACATAGGTTTTGTTATATTTGTATAATCTTTGAATAATTTGTTCAACAAGGAAAACAAAAGTCAAAATCACTGAGACCTTGAAACTGACGCACCATAGCTGGCTATAAAGCAAATATTTTCACAAATTCAGACACTAGAGTCTTCTAAAAGTACATTTTCCCAAGTATTAAAAAAAAATTAGTCCTCTGTCGCTCAAACCAGGACATTAATGAGGTAACAAAACTGTGTCAGAGACAGTAGTTCCTCCTCACTGACAGTAAACATAGAGGCAAGTACTGTAATTATTTCCTTGATGGAGCCCTAAAAACCATACAGATGTCAGGTTAAAGATGGGGATACACAGATTTGCTTGCCTTCATGCACCATCAGAGAAGAAAAATGTCTGCATTTTCATCAGTGCTGTATTTACAGCCAGTTCAATCCGCGTTCTGGCTGTTTGAGAAACTGTATAGTTGTCAGAGAGTTTGGAATTACCTTGGTCCCTGGTGATGCAGCAATATGAGGGTAAATGCGTTTCTAATTTGGGATAGTGGGATACTGTCAATATTGGGGTCAGAAATATTGCCTTTTTCTCCCCTTGCTTTTAACCACAGCAGGTGCAGGATTAGCAGTTAATTGTTGCAGTGATTTGTATGCCTGTTAGGTTGGTATGCTGAAACAAATGATCGCATTGCTCCAAAGGGAGTGCAGAGTTAGAGGTGTGAGCATCTATTGTTGTGATGTAACCAAAAAGGAAAAAAGATTAAAGGATTTTTGTAAAAGTACCATGTCACAAAACTATATGTCTCAAAAGACAGAAAGGCATGCCTGCTCCCTGAGTTCCTGAGCTATTGAACGGAGAGCTAACTCTTTCGCTACTGCTGGCATTAGTTGCTTAGCCTAAATAGAGGTGGTTCTATACATGTTTAGTAATAGCTCTATATATAAGACCTTAAAGGCTGTAAGATAAAATCAGTGACCCATTAGACACCATAGTTAGATTAGCAGGTCCAGAGGAGGGCCAAAAAGGGGATCAGAGGGTTTGAGCACGTGTCCTATGAGAACAGGCTGAGAGAGTTGGGGTTGTTCAGCCTGGAGAAGAGAAGGCTCCAGGGAGACCTTAGAGCAGCCTACCAGTGTCTGAAAGGGACCTACAAGAAAGCTGGAGAGGGACTTTTGCCAAGGGCATGTAGCGATAGGACAAGGGGTAATGGCTTCAAACTGGAAGAGGGGAGATTTAGATTAGGTCTCAGGAAGAAATTTTTCACCATGAGGGTGGTGAGGCACTGGAAGATGTTGCCCAGAGAAATAGTGGATGCTTCATCCATCCCCGGAGATGTTCAAGGCCAGGTTGGATGAGGCTTTGAGCAACCTGGTCCAGTGGGAGGTGCCCCCGCCCATGGCAGAGGGGCTGGAACCAGATGATCTTTAAGGTTCCATCCAACCTAAGCCATTCTATGGTTCTATGAATCTATCGCTTACAGAAGAGTAGTGATTCTCCCCACCAGTGGAGTGAGAGAGCTTAACTTTGTATTTTGTGCTGTGAAACTGTTACCTCCTCTCCCTCTCTACCACCACCATGCAATAACTTTTGCAGTAATTTTGCACCCTCTGGCAGTTACACTCCACCTTAACCAAGAAAGCCTGGGGTGGGCAGTGACTTGGCATCCAAATCACTGCATAATGGAAATTGTGGATTACACTAAATGCTAGTCTGGTAGCATAGCCAATGTAAGGAAGAAAACTTTCATGGTGTTACCCTTCTCCTCACAAAAAACCCCAAAAAACCAAACCCAACAAAACCCCCAAAACAAAATAAAAAATCCCCAACCCCCCAAAAAACAGAAAAGGGCTATAGTTAGAAGCATTTCAGAAGAGCTGGCTGATGTTCTGGTTTTTGTGAACAGAAGACCACATTTGCCTTAATTAGTTTGGAAATTGGATGAAGAAGAGGAAGTAATAGGCATAGTTTTGAAACCAAATGACTAGATAAAAATACAACCTTACTTTGACCAGACACCTCTGCAATTGTAACTTTCTTGATTTTTTCCCCCAAATGATGAAATTTATTTGTTAAAACCAAGTCTTTCATTTTCTAAAGGAAAATATGATGTGCCTTCTGGCATCCAGCAACCCCAGAATCTTCTCTTTGTGTGATCTCCCTTCTCCAAGTGGCCCTTCCTGCTTCATGGTGTGTTGTATTTTGTATTTTACTTGCAATAACAGCTCTTTGGGAAACAAACATATCTGCTTTTGAACATCTGTGGTTTCATATACAAAACTCAGTAGTAACAATTATAATTTGGTATTACTTTTTACACTTTTACTGTACACAGCTCTACATCTAACTGTCAGGGAAATAATTTATTAAGGCACAAATTATGTAGAGCCATCGGGTCCATGTGTTCACTGTCTCTATTATAGTAACTTCCAGAATGGGTAAATGAACACAAAAAACCTCAGCACGGATGTAGATTAAAAAAAGTATCAATCACAATTTTTTTTTTTTTTTTTTTAAGAGGAAAGGTTGGAGTTGCATTAGGTGGGCAAAGGAATTTAAACTGGAAAAATATAGGAAATCTAAGAAATATTTTAGCAGGTTTTTAAAAAAATTACACAGTCATTCTGTCTAAAATGAAATTTCAGATTCTTAAAAGTAAGTCAACTGAGGGGGAAATAATTGTAGCTTAAGTGATTCAAAACAACTTTGAAAAGAGATTAAATCCAGAAACTGTTGAAAATTTGGACATTTTAACTGGCAAATTCACGCAGATAAGGATCTGAGCTAAGCAAGGATTCACGTAGATTAGGAATGTTGATTTTCTATTAATCTTGAAAGACTAGAAAATGGGAGTAAAATTAATGTTTGACTACTAAAAAACTACCTGTTTCTGTCAGTCACCGTCTCTCTTGATTCTCAGATGCATTCATCACACTTCTAATTAAGAAGGTTTAAAAGGATGTCTGCCATGTATTGTTCATTCCTTCATCTTCTCCCCATTGAGCAAAGTATGCAGTTTGGAGTATTTTACTTTATTTGGCTTATTGGAAGAAATTTTTTAGTTCATTGATTTTACATTTGTTATATAAAAGTAAATGTTGAGAGGATAATATGTAGAAAATTCACATGTCTTAGATCCTGGGCATGTTGTTGTATTGGGAGAGCCCTGGTTTCTAGAGGAATTCTGGAAAGTGAGCATTGTCATAGATTATACATCTGCTCATCTGATATCCATTCTAAGCAATGCAGCAGATTAGTGAGAACAGGCTTGAGGGCACGGAGTCAAAGCCAATTGGCATCAGTTTAAGGAAAATTGAACTTGTTAAAATCAACTTGAAATTACAGGTTTGGTTGATAAAGATAATAGTGGTTTAGTGCACTTGGATTTTTGTACAGCTTCATATCACATGATATTTTAACTAAATGCATATTAAATAAGTTAAAAATTGCAAGTTAGATCTGGGAACATAAATGGGAAATTTTCATCAAATGAAATTTGTCTGCTTCTAGTATGTCCTTGATATCAGATCTTCACTGTGCGCTATTCAACATTTCCATCAGAAATCAGTCTGAAGAAACAAAAAATAAAAATACAAAGTCATTACTGAATGCGTTTGCAGGTGACAAAAAGAGAAAATAGAAAATGAGGAAGCAGACAGCTGCTAATAAAAAATTATCAAATATTTTTGGGGGATACAAAAAGACAGGCCTGCATCTTCTTAAAGGTAGATATGAAGCCTTGTGCACGTGTTGATACTGTGTGATGGAAAGCAGTGACTTTGGAAAAAAGTTAGTGACTAAACTGTGTTCATGATTTTTTACTTTGATATACTGAGAAATTAATTGCTGGATGAACTCACGTGATAATATCATATAGCAGATGGTATGCATTTGGCACTGGTTTTTATTGCTGGATCTTGGTGTTCAGATTTCTGCAGTTAAGAATGGTATTGAAATAATTTTGGAATTTAAAGAAGAGCCATGAAAGTGATCAAAGGGTTGCAAATTATGCTTAATTAAAAATGTCTTTAGTGAACAATGCAGGCTTCTCAGAAGAAAAAAAAGGGGGTAATTTTGTCACAGTTTAGGAATACTGGCATAAAGAAAAGAAGCCGGGGTCTTTGTCCATATAAGAAATTATAACAAGGTCGACAGGCTCAAAACCAGTGTGTTTAAATAAGGTGCTTTTTTTTTTCCTCCTCTGAAAGTTATGTATGAGTTCTGACTGGATTTGTTTCAGAAAAATTTCCTGACTTGTTTGTTATCTATGGGTTCAAGCTAGATGATAACCGTAGTCACTTCTTTTCTATGAATTTATGAATACAAGGACTGATCCAATTACAATAACCAACTGCCATTCTAACTTTTTCAAATCATTTTTTCAGCCTCATCTCATGGAAAAAATTAAGCAGTGGATGAAATAAATCAAGGAATTAACATACAAGCAGTAACTTGCATGTTACTACTTCATGAGCAGCCTACCACATTAGTCTTGGTTAGAACTACATGAGATAAGCTTTACTTAATTATTATTGCAGTAGAATTCTAAAGCCCCTGTGAAAAGTTAAAAGCTTCTCTGGTTGAAAAAGTCAAGTACCAGCAAGAACTTACTAAGAGGTGGCTTCAGCTCTAAAGAGTTTACTATCTCAGGGTTGAAGGAAATGATATAAAAGAAGATTAAATGACTCGCCTACTAACACATAGCTGTTCAGGAAAAAAAAAAGGAATGATAGTCTTTCGTTTCTCAGGGCAATATTTTGTTTTATCGGCCTACATTTTCTACCTTTATTCTATTTCAAAAATTGAAGATATTTCAGCTCAAATACAGGCAGAGATTTTCACATGCTATTGATAAAAAGGATTCTCATAGTGCTTCAGTGAGCACCTTCTAGCAGCTTTCCTACTTTTTGAGTGCTTAGAAGTCATATCCTTGAGACATCTCACTTTGTTCAGATTAGTGGAGAAGAAAAAGGGTATTTCTTCATAATCTATAAAATGATTCTGTTAGACCCCAGAGACTTTTGATCACAAAGTAAGTCTTTATGATTATCATTAATGCTATACATCAATGTATTCTATACCATGTGTCTGTTCAGATTTTCTTAATGGCAGATAAATCTTGACTGTACAAATTTATATGTATCTAGAATTTCTTATTAATAATCTCACACAGCTGCATTGAAGAAATTTGCATGAATCAGCTGAATAAAACATAATTACATCAATGCGATATTCGTTGAAAAAAAAATAAAACCAAAAACTAATTTATAAGACTAAATTTTAGAGAAATATAGTACAATTCCTTTAATTTCCTTTCTGTTTTTCTTACCCTAAAACTCATAGGATCAAGTTTCTCCATAAAATGAAGTTTAGAATTTTGCTTTCACAGAGGAAAGATACTAAGATTCTAGTGTAATAGTGTGATTCCAGACATTAAGTTTGCCTTCAATTTAAGGACCAAAAGGCAGAATATTCCATGATTAAAGAATATTGGTTGCAGACAACACTGAGTTCTACTGTAACTTCATAAGAATTCCATGCTCAGATATACAATTTAAACAGACAAATCATGAAGCAGTAAAAGAAAATACAATTGTCTGGATTTATAATCCTGAGAGAATTCACCACATTAGCCCTTGCTGCTGGTTGAATCTGGTCCTGTGACGTACATGTTCAAGCTGTATATGAATGTATATGATTTTTCTGTGTACTAGTGTCATAAGAACTGCAATAGATGTCATTAAGAGATTAATCGCAGTGACGTACAAAATTACAAATTCCAATTTCATTCTGGAAATCATCCTTTGGAAAAGATGCATTCTTCTGAATATTTTTTTCTTTTCAATGTTGTTTGTAATTGCTTCATTTATTGTTACAACTTTTTATAATGTTCTAAAATATTTAAACGTCCTGGCTATATACATCCTTTGTTCACCATCATTCACAAAGAAAAATATCCAAGAAGTTGAAAAAGTATTTTACTGTACTGTACTCTAGGCTGAAAAGTGTGTTGCAAGTAAGTGTATCAACCTAATATTGCTACCATCAATTTACTTCATCACTAAATCACAGAGGAAATAGTATTTTTTTCCTTATCTTATAAATCTGTGTATCACTGAAACTCACTGACTGGAATCACGTTGATTGTTCTTGGGAGAAATAATCAGCTATAAATACACATGCACATACTTCTGTAATTTATTTGTCTCTATTTTTATGCTTACTTTTCTTAAAAATATGCATCACATAATTATGTACATACACTGTATATTTAGGTATTACACTAACTAATTTGAGGAAGTTAGATTCTAGAATGTCACTGAAATGCCAGTGGTATCCCATGGAAATAAAAATTGCTCTTTAGTCTCTGTTAATAGCTGTTCCACAGTCACTCCTGTCTCCAAAGCATTTTATCCAAAAAGACTAAGACAGAATGGTTCAAATAAATATTGACTTTCAAAAAAAAGAGTTAGCTTCAAGCACTGCAGATATTTATATTCCATGATATGTATGTTTCATATGCAGTGTCTAACTTGGGGAATTTATATTACAAAACTAATACAAAGAAAAAAATATTATGAATGGACAGTTCTTCTGAGGACCAAAGAGATACTCTGCAGAATACTCAGCCCCTGGCAACTGTTCTAGCTATTGGCATTTATTCTAAGTGTTCTCCTGCTTCTCCAGCAGAACAAATGTACATTTTACTCTGCACCTGAAGTAGGATGCCATGCAGGGAAGTGATGTTAATAAAAGACAATGGAAAGTTCCTGAGAAAAAAACCCCAACAAAACAACAAACCAAATAATTTCTTCCCCAATTCTTTCTAGAGTTCTTATTTAGTTATTTCACAGCAGAGGAGCTGAGAAATACACCCTTTCTTTTCCAGCTTGCAACTGGGGTAGTATCTACCCTGCTCTTTTCTCATTTTTTCATCTTTGCATTCCTCTGCAGTGATGGATATGAGGTTTTTCCTTTTTTTTTTTTTTTTTTTTTTTTTTTTTCCCGGTGCAAAGAGTAGAATTGTATTCTTTTTCTTCTCATGAAAGAAAAACTTGGCAAGCGATTGCTTGTTTGGTCTTGCTGTCAGGATGTGAAGAACTTGACACGGCTAAATGACAGAAACAAAATAGCAGTTCTGAGGCACATATTAAAGACTTAAAACACTTATTTTCAGTTGCAAGAAAAGCTATTAAATCAGACTGCAGCTTTTATAGCTGAAGGGCTTGGAGAGCAGAAAGGATGAGAACACTTGCAAGAAAAGGATATTTTATCTGCTGCTCACAAGGCAGACACAAACCCCTACTGAGCCTTATCCTTTATACTTCATTGCACTGCCTTTGGGAATGTCATTTTTGCTATCAAATAATGTTCAGCATATGCACATTTTAAATCACCTTATTAAAGGCTAAACCAAAAAGTGGTTCTACAGGTAAGGACGCTTGACTGTGACCTTTTTGTTTAAGATAAAAACAAGAATTAAAACAAGTACCGTAAGGTTTTTAAGACTTTGCCCCCCACCCCCC
>VZSF01010258.1:0-37305 GCA_013398295.1 Chionis minor | reverse complement strand
CCCCACCCTCACTGGCTGCTTTCTCCAGTACATAAGACTCAGCAATTTAGGTGACAAATCCTGTTACATTCTTTACGGGTCAAAAAGACATTTTTCAATCAAAGCAGCCCAGATGCTGTTCAAATGTGATTTCTCCTACACCATTAGACATGTGTAGGTGAGGTAAAAATGTAAACCCTATGGAGGACTTCTCAACAAGATAGCTGTATTCTAAGAAGTCTTCTGCTGAATGTAGATTTCGGTGTTATTGTTCTTACCACAGCTTCCAAGTACAGAACTTTACTGAAAGGGGATGGAAGACTCAGGCATGCAGAAGATGATCTAGCTCCTCTAAACTTAGTTAGGCACTTTGTCGGTATTTAAGCAAGATCAAAGCCCATGTAATTAAAACTCAAGGCTTTAAAACAGCACTAGGTACTTAGCTCCTGAGACACCTAGAGAAGTCTCAGACTGAACATTGAGGAGAAGCAGACCAGTACCCAACTGGCCTCCAAAACCAGGGTTTGCCTTGGGAATCATGGAGAAGGTAGAACTTTCAATCTAGCCCCACATACGGTGAAAATATATGAACAGATCTTCACCCCTGCCATCCAGGTGACAATCCTCATCATCGCAGTTTGGTGTCATGCTTCTACTTTCTGGTCCTCTTGGAAGAAGCTCTGGATTCTTTGTTTACTTGCTTACTAGCTTGCTTGTTTGCTTGAGTTTTACATGGCGGGACAGCTTTGAAGACGGAAGAAGAAGAGTTGGAAGGCCAGCACGGCTCAAAACAGATAAGAGCAATTATAGCAGTACCCAGGAAAAAGACAACAGTAGACTGAGCTGCCCTGAAGCATGGAAAGGAATTAAACTTAAACCTTCACATCCTGAGCAGGGGCCTGCACTAAATTACTTGTTTACTTGTATAATTTTAAGAGCAGTGCTATCTTAAAAGAAAGAGTTCAGGTATTTTTCTTAAAATGTATTTTTTTCTCAAAATTATGGGGGGAAAAAAATGGAAAGCACATGGTGAAATTTTTCCTAAAGTAGTAAGAGACACCTACATTTATGGTAAGATAATGTATGAAAACATTTTCTTAGCAAGAACTTTGTAGTCCTGAGGTGGATATTAAGAAATTTTGCCATCTTTTGCGTTTCCTTACTGGTGATCAAGTTAATGTCCAACGATGTCTGCCTGGTTGTGTGGAGACCCTTTCTGACAAATCTAGCACGTTGCCATTCTAGGCACTTAAATTAGGTTTTTAATTCAGTACTAGGAAACAGATGATCTAATTTTTTTTTTTCTTCCCTTTTAATCTAGTCCTTAATGGCTTTCCAAGGTCATACAGTAATACCAGGAAACAAATTTTCCTGGGAGTTTCAGCCTGAAAAGTTATTTTCATTTACCACTGCAGACAGAGTTATGTAGCATTACTGCAGGCATGCAGCTGAAAAATTCCACTGAAGATACAAATGGATTTTTTTTATTTTCCCAAATTCATGAAGGTTTTCTCATTTCCATGGTCTTTGCCACCCAGACATTTAGGCTAATATAAGTTAATGAGTGTCTTGCATTCAAGTGTATTGCAAGTGCCTCACTAGCTAAATGTACCTGTTTGCACTTCATCTCTCCCAGGAACAGCCAAAAAGTAGGATTTCTAATTCCTTTTTTTACACTTTTTTTTCCCCTGAAAAAGAAAAAAAATCAATTATTGTATTAAATGGATTTTAAAATATCTAATACATGCTACTGTTGTGTTCTGTAAGAAAAACGGAAGTTCTGAAAAAAATTTCAACATGTGCCTTTGCAAAGTCATTGAGTGATTTACACTTCCATCAAGTGTAAGCATGTATAGACTCAAATATAAAATAAACAGGAAAACCCCAAAATATTATTTTCTATTTCCACTTTTAAATTCTGAGCTTAAGTATTATAATAATTATTAATTATTATTACTATTAATTGTTAAGATTCCCTTTACTGCACTCTCATGCTTACTGCATTGCTGCTCACCTGACAATATATATTAGAGATTATGTTGGTACTGTCTTTTTTACTTCTTGTTGCTAGCACGCTATTTTTGTTGCAGATGCGTATTATTTTAACACAGTCTGACATGTCAGCCAAATGTATGTGAGATGTAACGTGTATATCAAATTCTCCATCAAGAAATGTAATTATAAAATAAAAATATAGAAGGTTGTGCTTTGGGTTTTTTTTAATTAAGATTATTGCATAACATAAAAAGGTAAAGACTTAGAAATTATATTAAAACATTTGATTGATTCCTCTTATTTTAAATATATATGGTATAGGATATAGCGATAATTATCTGTAGGGCCAGGAGTATCCAGAAAGCCACTTATGTCCTCAGGCTTTTATACATTAAAAGTAATAAAGAACGAAGGTGTAGATGGCAACGTGTGTGCATGCACACTCGTTCACGTTTTTTCAGTTCAGAAGGCAGCAAAAGAGAAAAGAAGTATGGACATGACATGCAGTCATGGACATGGATCTGGAATTCTGGAAGTACTCCCACATCTCAGAGTTTCATAACCTATAAGGATTTCTGTCCATCAGAAATGATGAATGAATATAAAGTCACAAAGATATATTATCAGATGAACAGTAGTAGTAGTAAACAGTCTAATAGAAATAAATAGTTCTGAACAAATTAGATGTACAGCAAGCAACTGCAAAATAACCAATCTGAAGCTACTCTTTCTGGATTCTGCCTATTTCAATATTGTTTCTCACATTTTCTCACTTCACACTCCTGTGCAAGAAAAGTAATCAGAAATAATGGTTCTTCTAAGAGAACCACCCTGGGACTCCTTGTCAGGACATCATGGAAGGAAGTTGAGAAGAGACAGTAATTGTGGGAGCAGCAGAAATATTTCTGTATTGACTTTCTTGAGAGTATTACACACTCTAAAACATCGGCATAGGTACATTTGTTGCCTTCAATAAGCCAGCACATACGTCTCTTAGTACAGTCTATCAGTCCATGTCAAACAGCTTGCAATGTTCTTCCTGTCAAAACAAAGTGTTAAAAAATATTTCCTTTGTGTGTCTTAGGGTGAATGCATTGTTCTTATGTGTGCTCAGAAATATTTAGAAAAACAATGGAAACCTTAAGAGAATATTAATGTCGTCTTATATACAGCTCATCATTTCTCATAAGTATTTTGAACTTATTTCTCTGGTTTTCTGTATAGTATAAAGAAAACACAACTATGAGAGTCTGAATAATGTTTGTGATTTTCACTTTTTAAAAAATAGTAACTGTAATGTTTTTTTAATGATTTTTTAAAAAATGTTTTTTAGATGCTTTGCTTAGTGTTCAGAAATAGCAAATAGCATATGTATTCTTGTATATTTCTATAAAATTCATATTTGCTTTCAGAAAAAATCAACCTCATAACATCTGTCTGCAACATTGTGTTATTTTGGTCTTTGAAGATATACAGAAACAATTTCTTCCCTTTAGCTTGCTTTTTTTATTTTTCTAGTCTCCACATTTTCTCATGTTCAAACAATCACTCAAGCAAATATCAGTCTAAACCATCTCAATCTAGCTTGCCACAGTTTTGCCACAGAATGCAAAAATGACCATTTTCCCTTGCAGAATCATAAAACGGCCAAGTTTTGCTCACAAATAGTTGAATAAAAATGAAAGAAACAAAATTATATGTTCTACAAAACAAACAGAAAATTACATGTGTTGCTGTTTACAGGCATGCAATTAGTTCTGTAAGAAGTCTACTTGTGTTGGTAAATTGTTAAGTCTTTTTAGCTTATCTTGTTTGACTGTATCCATTATTTGTGAATCTCTTTTCATAAAATAAGTAATCTGTTTCTTCAATACCTCATCTATGATTATCTCCTTAGTAACAGTGTTACTTGCTTTTCTTAAATGTCTGAAATATTGACAGTGAAATAAAATAGGGTATTTTAGCTAAATATATACAACCATGAGCATTCTGAGATTGTTGACATTTTCATAAATATCCAAAAATATATGAGCTGTTAATATACTAATAATTCGTATCAGAGTGATGAAACCTAATCTACAATCCCAATTACATGTTTAGATTCAACATTTGCAAATCATGTGTGTGCATGTTCATTTGGCAGGGTGGCTCAGTCTACAACTATTGTTATTGCTATGCATGTAGCTACAATGTTCATGTAAGTAGACAGTATTTCTGCTTTGAAAATAAATATGAAATTAATATTAAAAAAGATATAGCATTGACGTAAACCCCAGAAGCCAAAGTCTTTCATACATATTAGTCACACTTTTATGATTCTAATCATCAATGTGAACAAATATGTACATCAAATCAAGCAAACAAATAGTTTTATTGGTTGTAAAGTGTTCAACTCACAAATAAACACTCTTGTGTTTAGAGTTATGTATTTAAGTGCTTTACTTGATCACAGTGTTAACACCAAACTGATGGTCCCTTTTCAGTCTCCAGACTGGAAGACCCAAAAGATTTGCTATAATTCTTTTCAGTGCTGTCTTCTGTCCTACCGCTACAAACTGAATTGTGACTTCAGTTCCACAGAACTACAACTATCTACATGCGTTTTCTGGTGGTTTTTTATTTATTTATTTATTTATATTTTTATTATTATTATTTGTTTGTTGGTGTTTTCTTTTTTGTGTAGGTTTTTGTTTGTTTGCTTGTTTGTTTTTGAGAGAGGCTAGTTTTCATTTAAGCACAACTTAATAAGTAACAATGAATAGTGGAAAGAACTGGTGGAAAGCTTTACTGGCATTCCAGTGTGCTGAACATAGTATGTAAACACACTCACAGCTTTCTCTGGTTTGCTTTGCACATGTGGCTAATTTCAGAATGCTGAAATTCAAACAGAGGAGAGTTAGAAAATATAAATTTCTTATGTCATAGTCTGATAATATTGTCTTTATTCCAGTAGTTGATTAAAGGTTGAGAAAATGATGTATTAGCTACTTTTGTGTTCTTGTGAATTATAATTTAAATGAAGTGTACAGTGTAAATATGCATGTTGACATGCTACATAAACACAGTTTGGATTTGTTCTAATATCGGGATCAAATCTCAGAATAGCTTTGAGTTCTATATTAAATGTGAATTTCTCAAATTATTTGCTCTTCTAGCCATGCTTGTCTAGAGGGATGAGGTTAGGCTTAAAATCAAAAACTCTGTCCCTATTTCTCTTACTGGAGTTTAGTGCTCAGTCATTTATGTATAGAAAATTTGAGAGCAAGAACAATGACTTCTAATGTACTCTTTTGTCAATGAATTAAGGAACATTTAATGAAAGTCTCTGTACCATTTGTCTACCTGTCATGTTAAACCACTATGATATTTTCTCTTGGTGACTAGAAAATTGAGAATCATGGACCTTGCTCTTCATCTCAGTAATTTTAAACCAAAAAAAAAGAAAATCCGGTATCTTATTTCATGGATGGAACTTATGAAAGTAATGAGGTGGACTATGAATCCCAAAGTAGTTGTTTTCTACATTAACGCCTTAGAGATTTTAGAATTTCTGGTGTGTCTTGCTGCTAGCCTGACTTCCTGGAAATTGCAAAAGTGAAAAATTTGTGTCACAAATTTTATGGGTTTATTCCTGTTCCTTAAAGATAATCTTTGCTACCTAACCTACAGCCGCATGATTATTTCTGTTCTGCTCTTCTTGTTTGTCTGGGTTTTTTTCCCCTCTGGAAGTCTGAGATTATATATGTGTTGGTTCCAAACTATTGGTTGATTTTTGTGAATAAATTCATAGAATCATAGAAAAGAATATAAATATAAAACATATAAAGACAATAATATTTTAATTCTTCCTCTGCTGCAGTGGTGAATAAAGACATATCAGTATGTTTTCCTTTTGCTTTAAACTCCTTCAATATACTTTGTCCTCCCTGTTTATTTAGCTCATCAATCAGGATTATAATGATGGCTGGATTATTTGGCATTCTAAATAAATAGTGAATGCATCTCTTTGCTGCCTAAGAATATTCCATGTTTCACATTCACTTACATCAGAAGGTGTGGTAGAAATGCTGGCAATACAGATTTGTTCAGTTTGACAACTTTCTTATAGGCTTTGCAATACTTCTGGTGTGTCACATCTATATTTATCAAATGACTCAAATTTAATACACAGAAGGATAAAGGCTGTTCCAAAGGTAACAAGTAGCCACGTGCATCGTGCATGCGTGCAGATACCCCTCTGAGGAGCCGACATTCTTTTGATTCTCACGAGCAGCAAAAAGCTAATAAATGATGTTTATACAAAAGATCTTGAGTAATAAAGAGAAGTATGCATATGGTCAAACTGACAGCTACTCAGAAATAAAATGCATTTCAGAAGCATCATTTTATCATATCTGGCCAGCTTTAAGAAAAGTCATACAGTCTGTGTAACACAACCAGCATATCTAAATTACATGTGACAATTCCTTGTTAGGAAAAGCTTTGCTCATTTCTGGCCAACAGATAAACTTTAAGCTATGCATAAAAAACAGTGAAGATACTTCATAGGGTCTGAAAAATGAGGCAAAACTAAAATAACTGATCATGTACAGCATGACTGAAATCTGTAATGGAAAAGTGGTAAAGATTTAAAATAGAGATATAAAATACAATATTATCAAGGATGAAGAGCCACTATTTAGCATGGCATGTAAAAAAAATGACTGAAACTAATGTGATGCATTAACCATGGTTCAGGAAGTATTAATGCTCTGGACAAAGAAAAAGAGGAGTGGAAGTGAGAAAAAGGGATAGATCGTCATTAATTACACTTTCCACAATTGTTTAATGATATTTTTTTTTTCTTTTTAGGATTTAAAGGAGTCTTCAGTGAGAATTTAGATAGGAAGAGAGTAGTGATCTTAAGTGTCAATGCTAGAAAAAGTCTGTATGAAGGAATGCTAAGATTTACTTACATTGGCATGTTCCAAGAATGAGACATAAGACAACTTACTCAATTAAATGAAGACCAAAACAATATTAGCAACAGTGAATCAGTAGAACAGACTTTAAATTGCCATCAGTTATTAAAAAGAACTAAGGTAATGTAGATTCAAATTATTGGAGCTTCATATAACTTGACAGACCTCATACACTTACTGGCTGGGGGAAGCTGTACAGATGCATCCACAAGCATTGTAACAATTAGTCCCTGCCACCTAATCTTTTACTGTTTATGCAAACATCAGAGACATACATCAGAACAAACTTTTTAAATTTCTGCTATTCCTTAAATAATAGCCTTCACATCCTCTTTAATTGAACTCCAAAGTTCACTACTAACATGCACACAGAGTCATTGACGTATGCTGGAGCAGCTTCCCAAAACTTGTGGAAATAAATCACGGATTTATGAACCTTTGCATGCAGAACACCTCCTTAAACCAAAGGGCAGTATCTTCAACTATCTCCAAGATGCAGGAAATTACAGAATCACAAGGATGGTAGGGGTTAGAAGCGACCTTTGGAGATCACCTAGCTCAACCCCCCTGCCAGAGCAGCTTCACCTAGAGCAGGTTGTACAGGATGGAGTCCAGGCGGGTTTTAAATATCTCTAGAGTTGGAGACTCCTCAACCCCTCTGGGCAGCCTATTCCAATGCTCTGTCACCCTCAAAGTAAAGAAGTTTTTGCTTATGTTCAGATGGAATTTGCTGTGTTCCAGTACATGCCAGTTGCCCCTTGTCCTGTCATTGGGCTCCACTTAAAAGAGTCTGGTCCCATCCCCTTGGCACCTGCCCTTTAGATATTTATAGGCACTGGTGACATCCCCTCTTAGTCTTGTCTTCTCCAGGCAAAACAGACCCAGGTCTCTCAGCCTTTCTTCATAAGAGAGGTGCTCCATTCCCTTGGTCATCTTTGTAGACTTATGCTTATAGAAAAGTTAAAAGTACCTTATATTACAGAAGTTACAAGATGCCTGTCAGAAAGAGAGGTATGTGGTTGTAGCCAGAGTACGATGCTTGTCTCCATTTGATACGTGCACTTGAATACCATTGTGCCCAATTACTCATGCTATATGAAGAGCCATATGCATACCGTTGGTGCTGGGAAGGAAAAAAGAAATATCTGGAGATGAATGACGAGGGGAGCACAGGTAGAGCACCTCTCCCACATATAAAGGGAACAGGTAGCTGGTTTGGAGCCCTACTTCACCTGGCCACAGATTCAAGGGTTTCTTGCCCATGTCCCTGCCCAAAACTGGGTGCCATATAAAAATAAAAGTTATTCACCTCCATTTTCATGGCAGAACTATATCTAAGGAAGCAGATGTAAAGGAGAGAGCAACATATCCAGACTTCATTGCTACTCAGGGGTGTGTCACTATGAGAAGTAACTGGGAATGTCAGACAAAAAAGGTATTGGGCAGTATAGCAATCTCATCTCTGAACTAAAAGTGCAATTCCTAAGAGCGCATTAGAAAAACTTTCTCTTGGGATTTTCAGTAAGAAGCAGACTAGTTTTCTTTATATCAGCCAGTACCTTTTGATTAGCAACAGTCCATGCTTACCTTTGAGGAGTTCCACGCACGCCATGAAAGGATTAGGAAACCCTCATATCAACAATGAAGGTTGTTTACCATTGCATTTCTCTCCCTTGATCCTACAGACTTGGAAAGGTTAATAGATATCTCCCAGTAGCATTTGTTCTTTGAGCATAAGAAAGTTGTGTACGCAATCACAATTTAAAGATGTGGAGAAAATAGCAATTATTGCATGAAAGATCTCTGATCATTTTTCAGCCATTTTTTTCAGTTCATCACAACAAAAAGGCAAAAATTTTCAGATGTAGAGCTCTGTTTCTTCAATACTGAACCAAATGAAACCATCCCCTAAGCCCCTGAAAAGTGAAAGTCTTAATGACTCTAGTACTAATGAAAGGGGTAGGCTAGGCATGTTAGTTGGTGTTATTCAGCAGTGCTTCCTGATAGGCTCCACTTCCACAGTGTTGTCCTGGGAACACATTAATATAAAAGTTATATTGATATTTGGGTTATTTGCCTGATATTCAGTGAATATCTCAATATCTGGATTTTAGCTAAGGGTGACAAATGCTGTATTTGAGGGAAGATTTAAAATGAAGGATGGAAACTAAAAGCTGGGTGGTACTGAAACCATTGGTGTTCACAGATGAGAAACTAGTATTCAATTTTCAAGTGCTTCGAGGCTACATGCCCCTCTTACTACATGCTTGATGACAGATCATCAAATCTTTGTGTAGCAAAATCCAAGCAGAAGGCTAAAATAGCCCAAAAAACAGGCATAAAAAAAGAAACATGCTGAAGGAGTTTGTGGCAGCAAGGCTAGACTTCCAGAACTTTATTGTTACCATAAGCCAGAGCAATTTAGAAGAGTCCTCAAGCTATTCAAACACTATGCATTATGGAAGACTTTCATGGCCCAGTACTGTGATGATGGCAGGGCAAATGAGGGCTTTATGGCAATGCTGCACTTTCTGCTGAGATGTCTCAGGCTTGATTGTAGCGGTGGGTTGAACAAAAGTGCTCACAGATGGTTGATTTCTGCACAGCAAACACTGGTCAAATCAATACTAAAGCTTGCATGCTGCCAGATGACGAATGCAAAGAGGACTAGAAGAAGCACTCATCCTTGTTCTCCGGTGGAAGTCTAAAAGATGATGATAAGCTGGTACTATTATACAAAATTGAGCTTCAGTTTATTACAAGATATAGTGTGTCATAGGGTCTGTTCTAGACTGCTTCTTCTGAGAGATCTTTGCAAAGGACCGGAAGCTGTGTTACCAATCAGAGGACACATTTCTTACTAAATGGAAAATAAACGGATATGAACTGAAACATTATTAATCACATCCAATTAACATGACTGTCCTGTTAAAAAGCAAGTAAAGCAAACTGAAAACAATGAGAAGTCATGTATAGTCTTTTGTTACTGATACACTGGACAGTAAGGAAGCACAGGAGCTACAGGTCCCATAAGTGGGCTTCTTACATATTCAGATTGAGTCCAGTTAATTTACTTGTTAGTTTTCTTAATTTGGAGTTCAATAAAAAACATTTTATAGCCAAGTGCAATATAAAAAGAAAATGATATAATTTTGTCAGCACATTTATATGGGTATTGGCACAGTGAATGCAATTTATGCTAATTTTGGGGGTGGTAGTGGAATGTGTTTAATAAGGTGTTCAATAAGATGAGCAAAATTCCATCATGGATAGAGTGAGTTCACCTGAATTATTTTTTTCTTAGAAAATTTAGAAAGCTTCCAGAAGTAAAAATTAACAATGAAAATAGATTGGCAGCCAAAGTAATCAACGTGCTACCTAGTAAATTTGACTCTTGAAACTGTATTCATGTCAATTGTCTTTCAGACAAAGGAACAGGACCAGCCTGCCTTCTGCAACTTGAAAGATTGGCCTGATGCAGGATGAGAGCAGATGTACCCTTGCCTTCTATTCTCTAGAGCACAGGCCAAGATAGGTCCCAAACCCTGAGGTTTTGCCCAAAGGACATCTTGCCCAAAGATGTCCTCCCCCAGTAGCAGCTCATCTACAGGTCTTTAAAGTTTCAGTCAGGAGGCTGGCTCATGATAAGGGAATGTGACTATCGGCACCTGACCACACATGTGTGTTTATGCAACCTAAGATAAGCAGTGCAAACAACTATGCCAGTTGGTAGTTTGTAAAGGGGAACTCCGTAAGGAATTGGGAAACAAATTTACCCACAGTAATGGAGGAAATCCTTGAAGAAATATTAACAGAGCTCTCCAGTTCCTGGCAAATTGCCATTTTCTCCATTGCTCTTAAAGAAAAGATTGTGTGTTTACCAGCAACCAACTACTAATCAAACCTTATGCTATTAACAGAACATGTAAAAAGGGCAGCTTCCAGAACTAAGAACTCAACGAAAAGAAACTGAAAGCTTGCGTAAACATTAAGGTAATAATGATGAAGTTCTTACTAAACTTATGAGACATTTTGAGCTACCTAGGGTAGTGGTTTTAGAGAAAAAAAGACATCAGTTTTAGTCTAATATGAAATCTGAAACTAATATTTATACAAGAACACTTGCATTGTATTGTTTTCTAGCTCTAGTTCCAGAAAAGGATATAAAAAAATACTCTTAATTCTTGAACTAAAAAAAGAGATTTATTCCCCCGCTGCTGACTTCCATAGAATTAAAACATATAACAAAGACAACTGGAATGAAACCCAGATCAAGAGTTGCTTGTAGTTGAAAAATTGTGTAACTTTTTCTTTTTCCTTGTTTAGTGTATACTAGTTAGTCAAAACCTTTCCTTAAAAATACTCAGTACAGTAATGCTTTAGAATATTTCAGTTTTTTAATATATTCAATGAGAAATTGGAGTGCAGAATGTGCAAAAAACTGCAGGCCTAATTCTGAAGCCAAATTGCAATGAAATTAAGTGAACATTGAAAAAGTGTTCATGTTTCAAAACTTGAAAATTAGGGAAAAGTATACTGGGAAAACCAGTCAAATTTTACATGATAGTAATAGCAGGAAAGCATTTACCAAACTTTTATATTACTTATGTGGTGCATTTCATCTTCCCATACTATTGTTTACATCATTCTCGTAGAATAGAATCTATGTGGTGCAGTTAAATGACTTCCACACCTGTTAGTAGATCAAGAAGTGAAAGAAAGCATTTTAAAAAGTCTGTAGCACCAGACTATCCGTGCTTCTATCAAATGTAGTGTTAAAAAGATTATTAATCTCTTTGATAAAACACATAAGGATTTTAACTGGAACAGTAGGCTAATGGTGAGCTTTTCTGAAAACATCACATATTTTCATCACCGCTTACACATTTGGTGATGTATGACGGTATATTCATTCAGTGTGAGTGAATCTTACAAGTCAGACTTGCAAGCTGCTGTATGTGCTGGGTGATAAAAGATGTGTACAGAAACCTTTTTGTCATCCAAATTAAAACCATTTTTTAATCAAATAGTAAATTAATATCCTAATAGTTTGTGTTATTTTATATTTATAAACAAGTTATATGCATGTAAGATGATTACACTTGTAGATGTATGACTGACGGTGAAAATCTTTCCTAGACTCTCACGCTGATCATAGAGATTGGTGTAATGTGCATCTGCCCTACAAAATCTAATATATTTGTAGCCATCATATGGAAAAATGCAAAGATTAATCTGTAGATAAATAGGAAAGCCTAGAATTACTTACTACAGTTTCAATCTGAGTCTACAGAAATTGTATCTCCTATATATTTCACAAAGCAGATTTTAATAAGTGGTTTGGAAAATTACATTCCATGGTATCCTATTTTGATATATTATCTCTGATGCTGGTTTATGGAGCACATACAATACTCCAGAAGATTAAAATTGATAAAAACTGTAGTCAGAAACCAGCTGTGGAGTTTAGGTGTTACATAGACTCTTAGATAAAAAGAAATAGTGGGAAACAGTAGATTTACAGGCCTTGCACTTTAAACCTCTACAGGTCCTTTATAAATACTTTATGTGCTAAAAAAGTAATAAAAAAAGAACAAAACAAAACAGGAATTCAATGAATGTTCTTGAAAAGAGTTAAACTTACTGTTAGTGAAGTGTCATTGCTTTTACTATCACAGACACCCCAACTCTTTATGCAATATCTTTTCTCTAAAAAAAGGGCAAAATATGTCATGAGCTCTGATACAAAACTGCTTGCCTCTATGCTCAATCAAATAATAATAAAAAAGAAATTCTGCAAGATATTTTTAGCAGAGTAGTTGTAAAAGGAATGCTGATTTGTCTTTGAGATCACATAGTAAGTTTATATCTTAAGAAATACATTGATAATCCTGATTCTCCATGATATTCTGTCCCATTAGGTAAAGCCTTTGCTTTGCCTATTTTTGGTTTGAATAGGCAAAATGGAATACCCAGAAAAAAGGGTAACATAGTTATGAGGAGGAAATTAATAGCTGAATAAACTGAATTTGATTTCACGGTAGGATACTATAAGAGCAATTCTATTTTTATTCAAAAGTTACACCTTCTGAAATGAGTCCTGTTGTCTTTACAAGGGGAAAATAGAAAACTTTAAAGTGGCCTTTACATAGTGTAGCAAATCATTCCAGCAGCAGTTCAGTGGTTAGAGTTAGAAGTCTGTCAACATTTCCATTATAAACTTGTATTTTCTGGGGTTTATAACTTAACTGTAAAATTCATTCCAGACTGGAACTTGGCATGTAAGTTCTCACAGTCAAATATTATATTTTTAATACACTTATATAGGGAATATACTTTGAATTGAACTTGCAATGCACCAAAAGGATTCTGAGAATAGTTTTTTATAAAGTTAACTCAAGACCAGTTCAAGAGTGAAAAAAACAAAACCACCCCAAAACCTGAAAAATATTTGAAAATTAAAAACAGTGTTTACAAGAGGGGAGATATGAGAGCTCAAAACTTTCCATTTGTGCAGCAAGTTTGTGATAGTACAAGAAGGAGCAAAATATTTAATGTGTGGATTTGATGTCCTGTAAATTGAAAAGAACATTTTCTAACATTCACTCTAGAACAAAGCAGCTGTTAGGAATATGAATCTGAGAGAGAGGACTGAGAATTAAAAGATGGGAAGACACAAAAAAAGCAACTTCTTTGAAAAAGTTCCTTCAGGATATGTTCAAAGTACTTATTTCTTACTTAAATGGAATCATCCTGCCTTTTTTGATGTGGTCACAGCACAAAGTGGAAAACCTTCCACCTTCACGTGACTGTAACTATAGGCTTTTGATTATGACTTGTGTTTGTCACATGTTGATAGGCCTAATGCAATGTCTGCGTTAGGTATTGGTCTCCATTAGGTCTGGGTTGCAGCGGCCAGCCTGTAGGTGAACTCCTATCACATAGCAAGTCTTATTCTGTTTGGACATCTGTAGTTTTCCCATGTGAAAGGCTAGTCCTCAGTATAAAAATCAGATAGCCTCATTAAAAAAAAGAAAAAAAAAGAGTATTTTGGAAAAAAGTTATTAGAAAAAAAAGAATTTTAATACAACATGCAGTCAATCTTACCTAAAAATTTGCAATTACTTAGTCTTATTTTCCTATAGGACTATATTCCTCTCTCTTTCTCAAAAACTTGCTTAAAAATTTTTATTCTGTCTTTGATGATTTTTATATTCTCCCTTTAGGAATATGTTTTGGTTGAAAGTTAAATGAAGAACCAGGAGGTCTGGCATGGTCCTTTAACTCTTGAATTTGGGATGATGAAAGACTATTTAGGATATCTTTGGGCAGGCAATGGTGTCCTGAGCTTTTAGGAAGTTCTGTGATTTCAGACACTGTCTTGTTCCTCACAAACCAAGGCCAAGTCCTGTCAAAATTTTCCAGGAAACAGCAGGAGCCATTCAAGAATGGCAAATAGAATATGCCACCTACCCCTGTGGGTGAGATTGATTTGTGTCACTGTCACCTGCCTGATGGGAGATACAGAGTACAGGTCAATTGCCTGCTTACAATACTGTTAATTGTAAAATGAAGCAGAAAAGATTACCATCTTAGCAGAATGTCTACTAATATTTTAAATATTTGGGGTATAATCACATCTGACTAGCAGCTTCAAAATATAATATGATACAATTCATTACAGTTTAGTTGATACTGTAAGGAAACATGGAAAACTTGTTCATCTGAAAAGTAATTCAAAATTAAAAGACTGAATCAAAACATAGAATCCAAGATCCTTGAAGCTTGCATATTAGGTTAGAAACCCAAACTTAAACTGAAGCTTAAATAAACATTAAAGTTCATAGCCTAAGTGTACTTCTCATCATTCTAATTATAAGGATTACGATTTTCATTTTCATAGCTCTTTCATTCTATGGCCATTCTGTGTCTTCATATGTGGGAGTCCTGTCTCATAAGCCAAAAAATCTTTATCATTTTTCTGACTTATTTTGAGTCCAGCTATGTTTATAGACTTGCCATCTCCCAGACTTGGACAGTAGGTCATTTGACGATGATGTTGTAGTGACCCATACTAAACTACCCACATTATGAGTTACTATTTTTCTTAATTGAACTTTGTTGCACACGTGTTTTGTTTTTCATAGAATCATAGAATCATGTAAGCTGGAAGGGACTTTTAAGAACATCAAGTCCAACCATCAACCTCACACTGTCAAAACCACCAACTAAACCATGTCACTCAGCACCATGTCTACCTAGCTTTTAAATACCCCCAGGGATGGCGATTCCACTGCTGCCCTGGGCAGCCTGTTCCAATGCTTAGTAAGCCTTTCGGTGAAGAAATTTCCTAGTATCCAATCTAAATTTCCCCTGGTGCAACTTGAGGCCATTTCTTCTTGTCCTGTCACTTGTTACTTGGGAGAAGAGACCGACCCCCACCTGATTACAATCTCCTTTCAGGTAGTTGTAGAGAGTGAGAAGGCCTCTCCTCAGCCTCCTCTTCTACAGGCTGAACAACCTTACATTACAGGACACTAAAACCAAAACAACTACAAGCATATTAAAAACAGTTCTTTTCAATAAGGGATCTTTGAAGTCTGAAGAGAAATGATAATTTTTTCTTCTGATAAAAAATAAATTTTCTTCTTTTCTTTTTAATGAAATCTAATAGATCAAGTAATTATCATCTCAAGGCACCTGGATGAGTTTTCATAATAAAACTACCCTGATATGAAAAGTTAATGTTAAACATAGCTTGAAATCAAACACCAATGAAAAAATTAGAATTTCTTGCACAAATTTATAGTATTTTTCGTATCAAATAATTAGAGGAGTGAGTAATGTAAATGTTACTGCAGTTAAGGGAAAAGTAAGACTTTATTATGAAAGATTCCCATCATTTAAAGAAAAAAAAAATTAAGAACAAAGAAAAATAACATAAATCATCTACATTACTTTCTTTCACCTAAAACTGAGCAGATGGTAGCTCATACTGGAGTTAAGATACCATTAAGTATTTACATGATTATTCATATTCCACAAATTATGCACAGGAAATTAAATTCTTTTTTAAGTGGCAGCACTACTTGCACCACAGCTACCTTGTTTGTTGGTGGGTTCCTCCAAGTTTTTATTTAAAAAAAATGTTTCAATTTAATGTTTAAATTCAAGGGTATCATGAGTCATAGTGTATCTAATCACTGTCATATAATGTGTATTGCAAAATATTTATAGTGTGGGAAAACGGCAAGCTGTGGTTGTCTTGTGTGAAATTGAGGGGGGAGGGGGAAATTATTTTTTGCCATGAATTTTAAAGACTGCAGGAATTAAGGAACTTACTATTAAAAATATATTCCATTGAACTGAGTTCTATGGAGATGTTATTTATTTACCCTTTCGAAATGATGAGAAGAACCAGGGCATACAAAGAGATCACCACATTATCTCTGTTAGAAAATTATTTACCGTACTGAAGGAAGGACCTTCAATGTAAGCAAAATTGTAAACCAAACAAAAATTTATCATGAAGTTCTGAAGTACACATTTGATGTCTTCCTTTATGTAACTGTGTTTTCATCTCATCACTGGCTGACACTTGTGAAGGTGAAAGGATTCTGATATCATATTTGCAGCCCAAAACAGATATCTAGACCTAATAAAACATTCACCTGAACCTCAGAAAACTAATCTGAGGCAAACCTGAATATTTTCAACTCAAAAGTTTTTTCCTCCAATACAAAAATCTACTGGAAAATATTTTTTTCTTTCATTGTTTTATTTTCCAGTTCATATAGTTCACTAATATTAAAAAGGTTTCCTAATGATTCCCCATTAGCCAGAAATTAGCTAAAACATTCCCCTTGAACTCAATATAAAAGATACTAAAAGGTATAACAAAATAAGAATGAAGTTCCAACCTCAGTAAATTAAAGCTAAAACTTCAAATTTCAGCATCATATGACTAAATAGTACAGTTTCCAAAATACTCTAATAGTGTAAGGAGTAGTACGGCTTCTCATTAGTTTGATTTGGGGGTCCATTTAATTCATGTTGGAACTGAACCTTAATGAATCTTGAGTGCGCTGTCTGATTTTCATGGCCAGTAACATTTTGACCTATCTGTACAACTTTGCATCATATTTTCTGAAGCAAGTTGCTGATGCTATTCATGGAAGTTCTAAACACTGTCATAAAAAGAGTTATTGAACAATTTCTTACCCGATGAATGCAAAAAGGTGTCTACATTTAAAAAAAAAAAAAAAAAGGCAAGAACCCAAGGCCTTTTAATAAAGAAGTAAGAAACTGAAGTTCATTTTAGGATCTTAAGTTATCTCTGAACGTAAAAATGGAAATACTGATACCATGACAACACAGATAAGTTTTCTGCTTTGCAGAAACCAGGTTTATTTTTAGGTGGTATGAATCAAATCTATGCTGTGAGGCCAACTTCAAAAAACAAAGGGAAAATTGGCAATGAGAGGTTTTCACCAATTTGGCTGAAGTGAACCTATCCACAGTGTTTCATCCTAGCAGAGTGCCTAACTGAAAATTTTTCAGACTGTAATTCTCCTTGGTTTGCCAAAAGGGGATTATGAGCTGAAGTTAGTGTTGCAGGGAATGTCACCTGCCCTTCTGAAAGACCAACAATAAATCAAAAAAGGCCTCTTGTTCACCGAAAAAAAAAAAAAAAAGGCTGTACCATAATTGTTATTCTTTATTTAACAAGCTAAGTAAATAACATTTGAAATATTTCACTGTAATTATTTTGTTTTAATTTCTGCTGGATTGTCTTGTAGAAAAAGGGAATGTAACAAACTGCCTTTCAGTTTGTGCTCACAAAGAAAGGGGCATGACAGCTGGCTAAAGGAAACTAGGCGATAACTGATGAGGTTACACATAGTTTATTGTGATAAGGTGTAGCTTAGTGCAGAAGGAGTTTTTAAAAGAGGTTTTGACTATTTCTTTAGCCATTTTGCTCCGAAACAACAGCAAAAAAACCCCAGTAACAAAGCAGAACTAGGAAAAATAATTATTCTCAGATCCCATGTTAATACACTGTGTTTTAAACTAATGGAAGCAAGCCTATGAAACAAGCACAGCTGGGATGCTTTGTGTCTGCTTATTTGCTCTTCTCCTGTCTTAATCATCTCTCAAGAGACACGGGCAATAAATACTGTCTGTGATGAGAACATTTTATCACACTATTGAAAGAAAGTTATCTCCCCTTGGGACACTCCTTGCCTTGTGGGTATTTATGAGTATGGTGATAATGTCACTTCTTCTAGCAAAATTACAATTAATTATGTATAGTTGTTTGTTATTCTAAAAAGACCAGGGAGACTAAGATTTACACGATAACATATTTGCAAAAGCTGTTTTCTCTGCCTCCTCTAACACTAACATTCAGGGAACATTATGATGTCACAAACCAGAGAGGCAATAAAATTCACAGGTCAGAAAAAAATACACTTTGCAATTTATGCTTTAATACCAACATATAACGTGCGCCCGAAGGTTTCCATTCAGAAAATCAACCTTATTTAGAAGAGCCAGGCCAGCAAGCACTTGAATTTTGCTGAACACAATGAGGGCAACGTTCGTGCTTCCAGGCTTGCTGGAGCTGGAGGGAGCAGTCAAGTCTTCAGCGTAAGAGGCCAGGTGGTGCATTTCACATTGACTTGCCCTTTCTTTTAATAGATTTACTACAAAGCCTAGCAGAATTGGAAAGCAGGGTTTTGTTGGAAATTTTCCTCCTTTTTTCTTCCTTTTGATGTTTTAAAGGCTTGATTCAAAGCTTGCTGGAGTCAATGGGAGCGTACGGTGGGTAAGTTATCGCATCAGTTTTGGAGATGTTAAATGCCCCTGACTCTTTCAGGATTTGGGCATCATCAGTACCTCTGAAAACTATTCAGATTGATGCAGGCAGGATCCTTGAATATTATCAGAGGCACTGTTTGTAATAATTAATGCGAGCAGCTATTAACAACCCTTGGTTTATGTACAAAGGCTCCAGCATACATCAAACGCACCCCCGTAATGTGCGATGCACAGGCTGAAGGAATCTTTCCTCTAACCATGAGCTGTAACAACCCAGCTTGGGGAATGGCCAAGTCGTGAGCCCTCCTCGCGGGCTGCCAGCATTCCCACCGTGCCTCGCAAGCCTCTGCACTCCCCAGCCTGCTTTCATCTTCCTTCACCTCAGGCTCCAGATGTGGGAGGCAGCGATGCGATGGGAGTTCAAAGCGGCAGCCCACGGAACGGGCTCATCCCGGCTCCTCAAACAGGAGGATTCTGGCTGGCAGAACCCCCTTCCCCATCTGCAGCGCAGCGGCGTCTCCTCCGCACGCCTCCTTGAGAGGCCAGGTGCTGCTGGCGGGCAGATTGTGAGCCCCACCAACAAGCCGCGTCTGGTAGAGGAGAAGGTGGAAAGCCTGGGAGATCAAAGGAGGCAAGGTGTGGCGGCAGCTCCTGGCTCTCAGCCTTGCCTGCTGCAGCTGCTTGCTGCCACGAGGCAGATCATCAGTGTGTTTGGTTTTGGGGAAATAGGAGTCTCCAGCACCTCTGTGCTCAGGATCCCGTACACACCAGGGGGTAGAAAAAGGCGGCAACATACGGATGTTGGTCATGGACTGGGGAGGTGGATGGCGTCCATCAGAGGAAGAGCTCTGGAGCTGCAGCCCTGCATCTCTCTTTGCGTGGTGGGGTGGGAAGGGTAATTCAAGCTGGCACGAAGCTCGCTGGGTTTGGATATTGAAGCAATATAGATACTAGAGATGGGAAATGCGCAAAAGAGGTTTGGAAATCTGAGCCAAAGGCCTGCTCACTCCTTGAATGATATTTTATGGTCCCAAGCGGAACATGAGTATATTACTCTTGCTGTCTCCCTGCCAGCATGTATCGCATTACTTTATTTAGCCTGTTTTCAGTAAACATAAGCTACTCTGGTGTTAAAAGTAACGTAAATCTCAGAAAGTTTTATCTTTTTCAGGTAAGAAAGTTCAATATTTGCTGGCAACTTCATAAGAAATGGATTTTGCAATCTATTGACACCCAGTTACTCCGAAATCCACAGCTTGCAAAACACAATAATGAATGTATTGGAATTTTCAAAAGGTGGAATTAAAGTCCTTTTCTAGCAAACAAAGATGACTTGAATGGAAATTTTTTGCTTTGTTTTTTCCTCTTCAGGCTGTTGAAAAGTAGAAATCCTGTTTATACCACTTAATAAATAACATTGAGCATTTGAAAGAGAAATGAGCTTTTGGTCAAAAAAGTAACAGAGAACATTGAGCCATGGAAAAAATATTTAAGTATTGCAGAAATTTCCATGCAAAAAAATAACCTCAAATCTACACATGACAAAGCTCATATTTGCTGGATGTGAAAACTCAAAACAAATTTTGAAAAGAAAAAAAACCTAAAAACCTTGCCACACAACTTTTAAAAGCTCAAAACCACCACAGCTCTCCTAAATAAATAAATGTATAAATAAATACAAGTTTTGTAGTGCTAAAGCATACAAAAGGCTCATGTATCAGGATGAAAAGGTGAAGACTTTTTAAATTGGGCCTTTTCCAAGGCAATACATTTCTTTTATTTCTTATTCTCTTTTTTTTAGTAAATGCTATTACTTTGAAACTCTCCTGGCATTTTGCAAGCAATAAAAAAAGGCAAACAGTGTTCTTTTCTGTAAATTGCTCCTGTCTAGCCTTCTGTATGCTTGCTTAAAAGGAATATGTGACTACTTCCATTCTGCTTCTTTTCAGTTTGATAATTGTTACATTTGCAGGCAAATAAATTCACAGAAATTTCCATAAAGACACAGGACAGTACTACACAAAGTGTGCTTCAGACATTTTCTTTTCATTTCATACTTTGTCGTTTTTCCTTCAGGAAAATATTAGACACTCTCAGACTCAAGATAAAGCCAAAATGAACCTTCCGCTGACTTTGGTAATGTGTTTTTCTTTAATCACAGCAATCACTTAACATGAGGGCCACTGATCTTTTCTTTAGGTGGTAACCTGCCTTACATATTGACCTATCTAACATGTCTTACAAATTCACATCTAAGTTGTGAACTTATTCCATTGCTAATAATCTTTCTGTCTTCTAATAACAGAAAGTAGACTGACCAAAACAAATTATGTCTATTCTTTTCAAGGAAAACATTTGGAAATGTTATTTATTATTTGAACCAGTCAGTATAAATGCCTGCTTTCTGCAGGCAATGTGGTAAGTATAGTTAATGTTCCAAAGGACTCCTTATAAGTTCTAGGACAATTTATCTCAGGAGAACCCATTCAGTTTCCTGGCATCACATGTTTCTCAGCGAGATAACTCCAAAGCAGCCTTCTTGCTCTTTCTCCATCTAAGAAGCTCTTAAGCTGTCTTGTTTCATAAGCCAACAAACATCTAGGCTGCTCACTTGCCCCTCACAGCAGCTTACCCTTTTCCTGACTCTGTGTTGCTGGTGGGAACACACCTAACCAGCTTTCTGGCATTCCTGCCTCCCTTTCCAGAAACATATACAATTTTCCATTTTATTCCCCTGAAGCAAAACTTTATTAAAAACTGTCCATCCTGTGGTACTTTCTATGTTTTAAGCTTTTGTGTTCCTGCAAAGTCCAGTTACAAGTAAAAGATGAAATAGAAAATTTTGTGGAGAGCGTTTCCAGTTTTTGCAGGGTTCTAGTAAATATGCTGCTGTCACCTAGCAACTTTATTTTCTCTCCTTTTGGTATTGGAATGTCAATACATGGAGAATGGTAAACTATCAGCCAGCTCTCCTTGAAATAAATCTTCAAGAAAGCTCACATGAAGCTGACTTAATTCTGTCTCCAGGAAAATAACTTAGAAAAGAAGCTTGCTCTAATAGGGTCATGTTTTTCAGCTGGTGTTTCAGGTGAGCTTGTAGGTCTGAATTCTCTGCTCATGAAGGGGTTTTCCACAGCATAGGGTTCATTTGGACCTAGCTTCAGAAAAGCGTTTAAGGAGTGCTGAGGAACATCTATAAGTGATGAGCACCTTAACAGTGTCTTAAATGTATGTTAAATATATGCTTAAACTGGAATGTGCTGTACTTAACCGGGAGGGATCTACAGTTAGTACTGTAAAGATCTTAGAGAGTTCTGTCATTCACTTTCTAACTTGCTTCTGAATCCTTAATTAGTTACTGTATCAAAGGCTCTGTGCTTTGTCAAATCAAAAGAATCTGTGGCTATGTCTGTACTTTGACAAAAAACCCCAGACTAGCAATTTAATATTGAAAGGAATCTCTGAGCAACTGTCCTTACTTACCCTGGTAATATCTTGCACAAACAAGGGATGTTATTGCTACAAAACATATCATTCTGTAAAAAAAATATTTCTGCTATTATTTCTATATTTTAATTTTTTTACTTTTCAATCAAAGACAAAATAAAAAAGGAGACAAAAATAAATAATAAAAACTTAACCTTACTACTTTAGCATAGAGATGCAGTTACCCAGCATCTGAGCAATTGTATGCAATTGTAATAAGATAAATCAATACTCTGCAGCTAGATGCAATACAGACAACCAAGGCTGCAAAGTCTGAGAGGATGTAGAATCAAGTGGAAAGAAGGAGAGGAGAAAAATGGGCTAGATGACACAAATATATTTGGTACCCTTCTTCAGTTGTCTGAGAAGACATAACTTAGATTGTTTCAAACTCTTGTAGTTATACAATGTATGTTAACATCAGCACGTCTTGAAATAATCTATAATCATAAGTAATGTGTATACACATGCATATGCACTTAAAAATAAATAAAATAAATAAATATTTTATTTATAAATAAATAAAAAATTAAAAAAAAATAAAAAAAATAAAATAAAAAAAATTAAAAATATGATTTCACTAATCCAAACAATTCACATTGCTTTCTAACTGAAGGTCTCCAGTCCTGTTCTTTCTTTCTAATCAAGTAATTGTAATCTGTCAGGATCTGCTTTTGGGTGTAAACTTCCATCATTACTGAATGATTCCTTGATTAGTCCAAATAATTCATTTCTTTCTAAGTACAATCTACTCTTCCAGCAATCTAAGGCTCGACTCAAATGGCATTGATGTTAATTTCCCGGGAGTGGTTATTTCTATTGAGTTTGAACTTTAGCTGCTACAAGAGAGTTTCTATATTTTAATGTCTATTGTTTGGGACTTTTTAATGTCAGTGCTGCTGATAGAGTTGGCCTCTAAAATGCCAGGATATTTATAACCTTCTTAGAGAGACAATAAAGCTAAGGAATTTCCCTTGTGTTAAAATTCAAACCATCCCCTCTTACAGCCTGGCCCTGTAAGAGTAATGGTACAGTTTGCTAATTCTTCAGCATTTAGTAATCCTTTTGTGAGTTCAAGACAACCCAAGATGTGCAAACACAGGGAAATATGGCAGTTCCTGCCTGAATGACTGTCTGGTTTGAAGAAAAGATTTGATAAGAACCAGATTGACAAGAACAAGGGAAATCATTAAGAATGTTATTTACATGATTAGTAGAAGATACACAGCTGTCGAATTTGTTAAATATGCCATAATGCTTGTTAATATGTTTGTCAATATGTTTGTTAAATATGCTTTTAAGAAGGGATTTGAGAGAAGGCATGGAGATAAAGGTTTACACTTGTTTATGTACTGCACTTCTGTACGGGGGTCGGCATAAGAAAGCACAACATTTCTTTGAAAATCTGTTAAGGGTATGAGAGTGGTTGAAGTCTTGAGTCAGTCAGAAACAAGTCAGCCTTTCCAAGTTGAATGAGTGGGAATAGTTAAGATAGCTATGAGAATCATTGAGAGTGAAATTGAGTTTTGAGCTCAACACTATAAAGGAGCAGGAGCCAGTGGAGAGATGTTCACACACTAATAAAATCATCAAAGTAATAAGTTCTGAAAATAATCTTTGCAGCAGCTTCATGTGACTCCAACAGAGCCCTCTCAATTATAGGGTAATATCAGCATGGGCCAGAGGGACTATGTTATATCTTAGCCATTTGACTTAATCGAGCCTTAAGAATTGATTAATACATCAGAACTAGGAGGGTGACAATACTTTGGTGAATGCATGATACTTTATCAAGTAGTATGTGTGAGAAAGACACCTCTGTCATCCTACTGTTGAAAGTTAGTTTCTGTGCATGTTGTTTCTTTCAGGTATCATTTAATAAGACATGCGTTGCTTGGCACAATACAGATACATTTTATGAATGTGTGAAGGTGAGGAGCTCTTAACTGTGTTATCATACCTTACACCTTTCCACTTCGGCTCTTTCATCCCTACAGGAAGTGTATGATCAGGATTTAATTTTAATGATGGATTAACATAGAACATAATCCTACCCACATGTATTTCTTACTGCCAGACTTTTTAGCAGGGTTCCCTACTGGTTGATAAGTGAAGGTTAACTTCCAAACTTCCAACATGGGAAATAAAAACTTTGTCTAATTCTTTTATACACAAAGGTAGTGGGTTTAAGCATAATATTTGCTGTTTTCACTTCAGATTTTTGGAATCTGAAAAATGTCCTAGGCACACAGAGGAGAATCAATGTGGACTTTTCAAATTGGAAATAGCTAACCAGCCTCTTCCATCTTGTAGAATCTGCTGGTGGGGTGATGTTAGCAAGACATCTGTCAGTGTGTTCTTGGAGCTAAACACCACATTTGTATGAAAGAGATAGTTCACATTGCCCAGGAGTATTATTATGAGCTGCTTGGATGCTCAAAGCCGGTTTCTCTTAGGCACATTTGCAATACAGGAACACATACCTGGTAAAATGAGTACAGACTTTCCTACACTACACAGGTCTGGCTTCCTTAATATGGGCTTCTGCAAATTTTTTTAAAGTTTTTTGGAAAAGAAGATGACTTTTAAGTGGAAACTTAAGGCCTGAAATATGGTCCTATAACTTATATTAATTTGATCCTATGAAATGAAGGTCCTAAAATTATGTGCTGAATATATCTGTTGGCTGATAGTGGAGTATGAATCTGCAATCCCTTTTGGCCTCCACAGTCTCCTTTTCTGAGCTGCTTCACATGTCTATAGACCTCTGACATTCAGTCCCAATCTGAACATTGGTGTATGTTTAGGGTTGGGGGTTTTTTTGTTTGTTTCGTTTCAGGAATCATTAACAACATACACTTTTCAATAAAAAGTTTTCTTTTAAATGTTAATTATTCCAAGAAATCAGTGGGGGCTATGTTCTTGGTGGCATAACAGGCTGTTTTTCAGTCTCTTCCAGAAAAAAAAGATATATTGCGAATTGTCTGTGATTGATGCTGTTTTTCTAACTTTCATAGAAAAGGAAATACTACATGACTACAGCGCTGTGCTAATTTATATATAGTATTTTCTTAGACTATTTTAGTCAGGCTTCCAGATACAATTAGTATTTACAGTGTCTGATAATAACCTGTACATGGTGTTTAGCTTTAAGATATGTTTTATTTTTTCCTCAAGGACCAATTTGTACAACTGATGGTACCACAGACTGAATTTTGGAAAGCTTTATTACAGACATACTAAAAGATATATTTCAGTTTCATGAGAAAAAAGGTCATTCCGCTTCAAGGTTCTTGCTTATTTATTTTATTTTTTTCCACCTTATTTTTGCATAATTTTTGTTTGTTTAGTTTCCGACTTTTTGGTACTGAGTATTATACAGACATAAATCCATTCTGAAGGGAACTGATTATTCCTCAGGGACTGAAGATACTATTGTAAAAATCAGAAGAGGATTTGAGCTGGCTGGTGTTTTTATAAATGGCAAAGGACCCCTTTGTTTCAAAATTCTTTCTAAGATATGGTAGGACAGTTCATCATCTGGGTCACAGTTTATGCGAGTATGCAATTGGTAACGGCCAAAAACTGGAGATGTTAGGAGACAGAACTGCAAAACCCCAAGATTAAAATCTTAAATGAGGGTTTTAAAATAAGCCTCAGCAAGCAGGAGAATCATCTTATAAAGTAAGAAGGTAGGTCTACCAAAGTTTCTGAAGAAGTTCTGTGTGTGAGATAATCATTGTCCTACTTGTACAGCAGGCTGATTTAACATTTGAACTTCAAGTTGTTAGTATTTTTGTTTAGTCAATGTGTACAGAAAGAAAACTCAGTGAAGAACAAGGATATGTTGGTCTCATCATTCCGTTCTGAACAGGAAGAAAGCATCTTTTTCTTCCCATAAGAACACTCTGAGGTTGTGTCTAGTTCAAGAAGTAGTGTAGAGCTACAAGAGTGGATTTATTGCGTGAAACAGCTGGTGTTTAATGTCCTGATGTCCATATTGCCTATGTTTTGAGGGGAATTCACATTTGCCTTGATTTTGTTCCACCACCTAAATGACCAGATGGAGCATGTAATGTGTGTTCCTGGACTCTATCTTCATCCGTAAGAAATCCAGTCTACATGCTTCCAGATTGCACCACAACACGCACCAAAGAACAGTAAGTAGATATGGATGGGTCATTCACTCCAAGTGCATTCCTGAGCCTGAACAGCAATGCAAGTGCAGCTTTTCTTCCAGAAATAAATGAGAAGAAATGTGTGCCTGCCTTGTATATGTGTGTCGAAAACAAAGAAAAGGCGTGAGTGCCCACCAAAATGTCTAATGTTCACTACTGTTCCAATGTTCTGTGCTTTTATTTCTAAACCACTAGGATTAGGAAGAAGCATGATAATTTTATTCTATCTCCAAACAGTTTTCTGTTCTATCAAGATGTCACCCCAGGTTTTTTTTCTTTCTTGTGAGAATTTGCTCAATTTTTCTACTCTCAAAGTTTTAGAAAATAGAGACCTCATTTTTTTTTTTTTTTTCCCCTCCTAATATGTTACACATTTGGTAAATATGTTCAAGTTTAGCACCTGGTCTAGTGTGCAAGGTTATAGAATGATAAAAAGGGTATTGGAAGAATTAACCAAGTAATTTATGTTATACAGGCAGATCAGAAATATTCAAGTTTTTCAAACACGTTTCCCGTGCTCTATACAGGAGTGCCCCAGAAGGCCCAGTATGCTTTTCACTGTAATTAACACAAAGTGTGGAAGCATGTCAGGCAGGTGTCAAGGGAACTCTGTGACAAGCTAAAGCGTCACTCAGGAGACCGATGTGCCTTGGCAAAATTAAGATGCCAAGGATGCAACAGTAGGAATGGTGAGTGAATCTTGGAGCTTCTGCAGTTCTGTATGGTAGTTAACCATAACAAACACAACAGAGTAAACAGTTAGAGAAACTGGAATATATGACAAATCTTTAAAGCAGGACTGACAATGTAAGCTGCTTCGTAACCAAAAGAAAAACATATAGTTGGTTCTATACTTCATATATCTGGATAGGTGGCTAGGACTGATGATATACCGGCATCTTAGTCAGCTAACTGAACTTGAGACACTATTTTAAAGGATTATGATATACTTTTAGCGACTTTTGATACCAATTTCATATATGCGAATCATAGGATTTTGAACCTCCCTTTGGAGGCATGTTCATTCAAATAGCTTGGGTGAAACTAAAGTAAACTAGAAGGAACAGAGTAGAGCACCCTTATGTGGAACAATAATTAAATATCTATTTCCAAACAAGTCTACTAAATAGAGAAGACAATATATATGACCACAAGGAAAAAAAGCTTGCGTTTTAGCCAAAGATGTTGAGGTCCAGGAAAAAAACCTGAATTTGATATTATTTGCAGATACTATTTCAAAAATCTAGAGTTGGACCTTGCAATTTATAAAAATTAGAAGTATCAAAGCCCAGGGGAAAATTTGAAAATAAACAAGTGAAGATAAACTCAGATAAGGACTGACTCTTTATGATCAATTAAAGACAGAAGATACTACTATATACAGCCTGTATAAAGGCCAAAGATAATTTTGTTGCCATGAAACCTACCTATACATAAAACTCAGGAAGAATTATCTCCCACCAACTTGCAGTTAAAAAGAACTTCAGTATCAGGGAAAAATGCCAGCTGAATAGTACAAGTACTCTTCCACAGAGCTCCTACTAGACTTGATGAGTTAAAAAAATAAAACCAAAAAATACCCACCAAAAACACTGATAAGAATTTAAAAGAATTATTATTAAAGGACCACGGTGGTATCAGACACCAAATACCCCCACGTACAAGCCCCAAAAACATTAAGGAGGAACGTGGTGTGTCAGCCAGGGCCCAGCATAGCACTTTGCCCATCAGGGCATGTGCACCCTACCAGCTCAAGAAGTGAGTTCAATTGGTGATCATCACCTTCTCAGAAGGAGCTTAGCTGTGGTATCCACCTGGCAGAAAGCCATGTCCTCTGCACTTGACAGAACAGATGTGGCAACCCAGACAGAGCACCCATGAAAACATGCAGCTTTCCAAGTCTGGGGCTGCAGGGAGTGCCAGAGCCTTTTGCTGGTGGCTGATGGCAGCAGTGAGAACAGTTGCGGGAGGTGTGACCAGGTGGGCCATCTGCTCAACCTGGTGGCAGAGCTACGGGAGGAAGTAGAAAGATTAAGGAGCATCAGGGTGTCTGAGAAAGAGACTGGTGGAGCCATGCGCTGCCCTCCCTGAGACATAAATGGGAATAACCATCAGGAATATCCCAAGATCAAGGGGATCCTACGTTCTCCCCCTGCCTGGCTGAAGGCATTACCTTAAAGAAGAGAAGTGAACTGAGGCAAATACACGCTCAGGGACAAACCTCCTCCTTGCAGGAGGAACCCACAAGTGGACTTCCTCCTTGCCCACTCCACCTTCCCAGGTGCCCCTGTACAGTAGGTATGAGGTTCTGGATGTGGAAAGTCGATCAACAGATAATGATATGGATGACAGTCCATCTTCACCAGAGGGGCTGACAAGGTCAGGAAGACATACCCCCAGTACCATGACCGCTTCCATGAGGAAGAAAAGACTGTGTATAGTTGTAGGTGACTCCCTTTTTAGGGGAACAGAGCATCCAATATGCCGGCCAGACCATCCTCTTAAGGAAGTCTGCTGCCTCCCTGAGACCTCAGTTAAGGACATCACTAGGAAACTTCCTAGTCTTGAGTGTCCCTTGGACTATTANTGTTACACATTTGGTAAATATGTTCAAGTTTAGCACCTGGTCTAGTGTGCAAGGTTATAGAATGATAAAAAGGGTATTGGAAGAATTAACCAAGTAATTTATGTTATACAGGCAGATCAGAAATATTCAAGTTTTTCAAACACGTTTCCCGTGCTCTATACAGGAGTGCCCCAGAAGGCCCAGTATGCTTTTCACTGTAATTAACACAAAGTGTGGAAGCATGTCAGGCAGGTGTCAAGGGAACTCTGTGACAAGCTAAAGCGTCACTCAGGAGACCGATGTGCCTTGGCAAAATTAAGATGCCAAGGATGCAACAGTAGGAATGGTGAGTGAATCTTGGAGCTTCTGCAGTTCTGTATGGTAGTTAACCATAACAAACACAACAGAGTAAACAGTTAGAGAAACTGGAATATATGACAAATCTTTAAAGCAGGACTGACAATGTAAGCTGCTTCGTAACCAAAAGAAAAACATATAGTTGGTTCTATACTTCATATATCTGGATAGGTGGCTAGGACTGATGATATACCGGCATCTTAGTCAGCTAACTGAACTTGAGACACTATTTTAAAGGATTATGATATACTTTTAGCGACTTTTGATACCAATTTCATATATGCGAATCATAGGATTTTGAACCTCCCTTTGGAGGCATGTTCATTCAAATAGCTTGGGTGAAACTAAAGTAAACTAGAAGGAACAGAGTAGAGCACCCTTATGTGGAACAATAATTAAATATCTATTTCCAAACAAGTCTACTAAATAGAGAAGACAATATATATGACCACAAGGAAAAAAAGCTTGCGTTTTAGCCAAAGATGTTGAGGTCCAGGAAAAAAACCTGAATTTGATATTATTTGCAGATACTATTTCAAAAATCTAGAGTTGGACCTTGCAATTTATAAAAATTAGAAGTATCAAAGCCCAGGGGAAAATTTGAAAATAAACAAGTGAAGATAAACTCAGATAAGGACTGACTCTTTATGATCAATTAAAGACAGAAGATACTACTATATACAGCCTGTATAAAGGCCAAAGATAATTTTGTTGCCATGAAACCTACCTATACATAAAACTCAGGAAGAATTATCTCCCACCAACTTGCAGTTAAAAAGAACTTCAGTATCAGGGAAAAATGCCAGCTGAATAGTACAAGTACTCTTCCACAGAGCTCCTACTAGACTTGATGAGTTAAAAAAATAAAACCAAAAAATACCCACCAAAAACACTGATAAGAATTTAAAAGAATTATTATTAAAGGACCACGGTGGTATCAGACACCAAATACCCCCACGTACAAGCCCCAAAAACATTAAGGAGGAACGTGGTGTGTCAGCCAGGGCCCAGCATAGCACTTTGCCCATCAGGGCATGTGCACCCTACCAGCTCAAGAAGTGAGTTCAATTGGTGATCATCACCTTCTCAGAAGGAGCTTAGCTGTGGTATCCACCTGGCAGAAAGCCATGTCCTCTGCACTTGACAGAACAGATGTGGCAACCCAGACAGAGCACCCATGAAAACATGCAGCTTTCCAAGTCTGGGGCTGCAGGGAGTGCCAGAGCCTTTTGCTGGTGGCTGATGGCAGCAGTGAGAACAGTTGCGGGAGGTGTGACCAGGTGGGCCATCTGCTCAACCTGGTGGCAGAGCTACGGGAGGAAGTAGAAAGATTAAGGAGCATCAGGGTGTCTGAGAAAGAGACTGGTGGAGCCATGCGCTGCCCTCCCTGAGACATAAATGGGAATAACCATCAGGAATATCCCAAGATCAAGGGGATCCTACGTTCTCCCCCTGCCTGGCTGAAGGCATTACCTTAAAGAAGAGAAGTGAACTGAGGCAAATACACGCTCAGGGACAAACCTCCTCCTTGCAGGAGGAACCCACAAGTGGACTTCCTCCTTGCCCACTCCACCTTCCCAGGTGCCCCTGTACAGTAGGTATGAGGCTCTGGATGTGGAAAGTCGATCAACAGATAATGATATGGATGACAGTCCATCTTCACCAGAGGGGCTGACAAGGTCAGGAAGACATACCCCCAGTACCATGACCGCTTCCATGAGGAAGAAAAGACTGTGTATAGTTGTAGGTGACTCCCTTTTTAGGGGAACAGAGCATCCAATATGCCGGCCAGACCATCCTCTTAAGGAAGTCTGCTGCCTCCCTGAGACCTCAGTTAAGGACATCACTAGGAAACTTCCTAGTCTTGAGTGTCCCTTGGACTATTACCCATTGCTGCTCTTCCATGCGGATGAAGCCACAACGTGTCGTCCAAGAGCAATCAAAAGAGACTTCAGGGCCTTGGGACGGTTGGTAAGGGTATCTGGATGACAGATTATCTTTTCCCTTCTCCTTCTGGTTGTGGGCAGTGACATTGGAAGAAACAGACAAGCCCAGTCTATTAATACATGGCTCCATGGCTGCTATCACTGACACAATTTTGTGTGTTTCAATAATGGGATAGCCTATGTGGCACCAGGCTTGCTGGCCTCAGATGGGATTCACATTTCTGAAAGGGGCAAGAGGATCTTTGCTCACAAGCTAGCAAGGCTCATTGACAGAACTTGAAACTAGGCTTGAAGGGGGGACAATATCAGGCAAGCCTTGTCACGGGCAAGCTGTGGGATGACAGGCAACAGTCAGAGGGGTGGGGGGCTAGTGAGGGTCCTCAGCCTGCTGCTCTGAGACATGCTTGCTGCACTCTACTGGAGGTATTTAAAAGATGTGTAGATGTGGTGCTGAGGGACATGATTTAGTGGAGGACTTGGCAGTGCTAGATTAATGGATGAACTCAATGACCTTAAAGGTCTTTTCAAACCTAAATGATTATTTGATTCTATTAAGGCATTAAAAAATGCTGTTGAAGGTATTCTTGTATTCTACATCATATGACTAACATGCAATATGTAAATTAAACTTCCATTTCTAGATTTGATTTCCTTATGAAATGTACCAATGTGAAAACCCAGTAGGAAGAAATATTCTTGCTTGCCCACAGAGAATGTACAATACTTGCAGTACCAGTCTTCCATGTTACCATTTTCCACCTCTGTAGGGACTGCTTAGAAAAATGAGAAGTTGTTTAATCACCATGCTTTGGGCTCTCATGACTTAATTTTCATAGTTCCTGGCAGAAATTGGGATTCTGGGAAAAGGAAATTTATTCCCCTTTCCTTAATTGTAATACTTCTGGAGTGGAAAAGAAACTGTATTTTATTAACCCCATTGGGTAAAAAAAAAAAGTTGCAAAAGCAACAAGATTTTATTGCTAGTATATTATGATTTCATTTTTATCCTAAGATTATGGTTCAGAAAACCACAATGGCCTCTGGTCAAAAGTGAAGAAGTCTATAAATTTTTTTTGGCATGAAAAGGACCTCAAAATATCAGAACAGAGCAAGAATTTGAATTCCTAGTTATTAACCTCTTCTTTCCAGTATAATTCTTTATTGGCCTCCTAAGACTGCTTTCAGATAAAAGATGATGAAAACTTTTGATGTGAGAAGTTTCACACGCTGCACATTCTCCTGATCTCCTGTTCTTGTGCTGACCAAACTTCCCTGACTTGTTCTTCCTTTCCCCAGTTTCCTGCAATCTCTTCATCTTCCCATCAGAGGCCACTTCTTCCCAATATTCCTCCTACTACTAAATCTAACTCCTTATCTTTACCTATTCTTCCTTCGAGAGTACAGTGAATTCAGCTATTCATGCTTATGATTTTTCCTTCAACATCTGACTCACTAATGCATTTCCCTTGTCGCTTTCCTTTCTCCTCATTCTCTTCATGGTAATTGCTCTAGCTTTTATTCTTTGAACATTTTTTTTTTCTTTTTTTGTCCATCTCCTGTTGCTTGCTCTGTCATTCTCAAGAATATAGGAATAGCTGTACTAGATGATGATAAAGATCCACTTACATTAGTGCTGAACAGAGGACAGTTCAAATACATAGTGTTAGCACCCATGATACCGTCTCAAACTTTTAACCAAAAAGGCTCAAGATGGGGTGAGTCTCTGTAAACCAGAAGCTGTGTCTTTTTGCAGAAAGGCTGTAGCATTGGCGAAAGAGTCTCCAAAATCAAATAGGTTTGGTTTTTGGGTTTTTTTTGAGGGGGGAGAATATTTTGAGAATACAATATTCTCTTACTTTTCAGCCAGTTTTGGCACTCAGTAATGTAAACACCTAAGTGTGCCATGTTAAACCAAAATTACCCTAACAAATTTTCATCTATATATTAATGATATTATATTATCTTCTCAAAACCCAGCTGGCATGCCATTTCTATTTAAATTAAGTGAAAAGTCCTTAGAAGGTATTCAAGAAAATGGAAGGTAGGAAACCTGATACATTATCTGTCCAACCGTTTAGATATAATCACTTAAATCTGCCAAGTGGTTGGAATCACAAGTCCATGAATATGAAAAGTTGTTTTACTGCCTTTGCTGTTCAGTGGAAATGGTATTTTGCAAAGTTCTTTCTCAAAGCCTTTCAGGGCACATTTGTTTATCATTTTGGCAAGCATCTTCCCAATGATGAGGCTAAATTAAAACATACACACTACAAGCAGAACAAAACCAAGTAATAAAAACAATGTATGGTCCAGAAACATGGCCTCCTATCGCCCCGCTCAGGAAGTTATGAAGACTTCCTGGATTTCTGGCTGAAACATTTTATATTTGGGTGAATTTTAAATTGTTCTTTAGGGAGATGTCTTCAGACTTGTATCATAGCAACTATTAATAAACTTTGCAGACTTAGTAAAGTCAACCAGGCAGCTGTGAGTACACCTAGTGAATTGCCAAATGGTGCTGCTGAAACGATTTTGTTTGTGGTCTTCAAATGCTGTGAGTGCAGTTAGTCTAATTTTTTAAAATTAAATAAAATCAGCTACAATTAATCTCTGCTCAAAACAGATTGAGGGCCCTGATTTGTCAGCCAGATTTCAGACTCAGATGACCTCTAGGCATCTGAATTTTGCCTTTCACCATCTTAGTCACTAGACTGAAGACATGCACAGATCTTAAAATAACCATAACACTTTAAAAGCATCAGAGGAATATAAGCCGATGAATGAGCCTCTGAAAGACAAGCTTCAGTGTGAGCTGCTTTCGCTTAGCCTGTATGATAAATGTGAGGAGTCTTGGTTCTCTTTTATTACCTGGACTTAAGTTACGTGTGAGCATTTCTCATTTACCATCAGGTAGGAGCACGTACACAGAAGTGACAGCAGCTAGCATAAGTTAATGTTCACACTACTGTACCTGAGGGTAACTTCTTAGTCTGCCTGTTCCTTAATCATATCAGAAAAATGTACTCGAGTTCCTGAAGACACTGAACCAAGTCTATCTTTCAATACTTCTCTCAGTTTTGTACTTTAGCATTACGTACCAAACTGCTGATGACACAGCATTTAAAAAAATGGAAAAGATAATTACCCCTTTTCATCAAGACCACTCAGATTCAACACTGCTCTTTTCCTCAGCACCGTAGTCAATCTACTCGAGACAGGCAGTCAGCTGCTGCAGACAACCCAGGATACTACAATAGCACTACGCTTGAAGGTACAGGATTGCTGTCAGGATCGAGTCATTCCTCCACTAGCATAATTAGATGAGCTCATCTGGAGCTGGTAGCTGTAGATGTTCATGAGTCTTCTTAGGAACATTAATTGGTGGTAAGATAATGTTATACATATAGGTATGCCTGTGAATAGAATCATAGAACCACAGAAAGGTTCAAATTGGAAGGGACATTAAAGGTCACCTTGTTCCAACCCCCCTGCAAGGGGGGACACCTCCTACTAGACCAGGTTGCTCAAAGCCTCATCCAGCCTGGCCTTGAACACCTCCAGGGATAGGGCATCCACAGCTTCCCTGGGCGACATCTTCCAGTGTCTCACCACCCTCAGACTAATGAATTTCTTCCTGAGATCCAGCCTAAATCTCCCCTATTCCAGTTTGAAACCATTACCCCTCATCCTGTCACTATATGCCCTTGTCAAAAGCCCCTCTCCAGCTTTCTTGTAGGTCCCCTTCAGATACTGGCAGGCTACTCTAAGGTCTCCCCGGAGCCTTCTCTTTTCCAGGCTGGACATCCCCAGCTCTCTCATCCTGTCCTCGTAGCAGAGGTGCTCCAGCCCTCAGATCATCTTCATGGCCCTTTTCAGGACTCGCTCTGACAGATCCATACCCTTCTTGATGCTGGGGTCTCCAGAGGTGGACACGGTACTCCAGGTGGGATCTCAGGAGAGAATCGTCTCCCTGGACCTGGTGGCCACGCTTCTTTTGATGCAGCCCAGGATGTGGTTGACCTATATACAATACATGGGCAAACACACATGCAGAGTCACAGAGACAAATAACATAGCACAGTGCCATGTGGTTTGGAGCAATGCTGATTTGTTTGACAGGATGGTGATGGATGCATAAAAGACCTTCTCTCCTGCATAAGTTGTCATAAAGTTCACATCTCAGAACTATCTCTGCTAGTGTGGAGCTTGTTTTGTCAAAACTTATTTTTCACCTGGTCTTGGCACTCTGTGACTGAGGAGGGTTGGTCCTTGCCCAGACCCTTGTCCAAGTAGGGGTATTTTCGGCATTTCTGGAAAAGCATGTACTTTTTCACTGTCAAGAGAGGTAAGAAAGAAAAGCAAAATCAATTCTGTCTGTTGAACAGGTGGGAGTTAGTCAAGTTTACTTGCAGAAGTTTTCAGCTCCCAGAAGTAATGGTATTTCTTACTCTGGTGTAGGCAGTTCCTACCTTACAAGGATGGTTTGTGCCTCTGAAGGCAAAGTGAGCTGCGCAGGGGTGTTCCAGATGTGAAGAACTGACTGCAGAAACAGCACACACCACCCTTGCTAAAGAACTGGGCATCCACCCAATTAAGCCAGGGTACACAAAGCTATTTCAAAGTCCTCTCTGCTTAGGCACAAAAGGAATGTAAATTACATAACTGTAATATTAAGGTGTTAAAATTACTAATAATCTGAATCAAACTCAAAAGACTGGCCACACAATCAGATGTCTTGCTTTGACTTTTAAAGGGAAGTGTACAACAGCCTGCAGAAACAGAAGCTTACTGTGATATTTTTTCAAACAAACCTGAAAGAACAAATACTTTCAAACACATAGATATTCTCCAATGTAAGTGTTTACTTCCCCATTTTTTGTGTGATGTTATGTGTTTTCAGGTCTTTTTCAATGTCACTGATGACAGGATTTTTTAGATCTTCCCTTAAAGAAAAATAATTGATAGAATATTAATAGTGAACCTTATTTTGAATCTTAGGTATTACTCGTGTATTTTTGAGTAACTTTTATCCTTTAATATAGAAGTAAGTTCAAGAGAAAGAGCTGAGGAGGAAATTTCTACTCTATCCCAAAACAATGAGCCATGCAGTTACATAAATCTTTATCTAGGCTGAAAGGACAGTATCAACCAATAACAAAAAATAAATTTGATGTCCCTTTGTGCACAGTAGCCTTTTCTCAGCCAAATGTGTCGATTTATAGCGCATCGGGTCAGTTGGTGGTGGTGCCAGCAGCCTGCTTGCAGTTGGAGAACTGGAAGCGTGTCAGGGAACGGATTTGAGCTCAGAGGCTCTGTCAGCCCAGCCCGGCCCATTGCCACCTTCAAGCTGGTGACAAGCATTTCTAAATCCTGACATTGGCTTCAGTTTACCCCTACCATGAAATGCGAGCATCACGAAAGGGAGCCCACATGCATCTCCCTGTTTCATTGGAGAATTGGTACAAATGCTCCCAAATGGGAGGATTTTTTTAAGGCTTAAAGGATAATTGCAGTGGGGTTTTTTGTGTGTGCTTGCTTTTTTTTTTTTTTTTTTTTTTTTTTAAATGGGGTTTTAAGGNTTTTTTTTTTTTTTTTTAAATAGGGCTTCTAAGGTATTTGTTTATGTAATCCTAGCTCCAGTCTCTGTTACAGTGGTTTCCTGATATGTTCAGGAAAAGAATCAGCTCAGCTTCTACATTTATCTGGGAATTTTTTGCTGCATAAGGGCAGCTGTATGTTACCTGCAGTTCAAAAATCCTTCCAATATATGTGCTGATCTCAAACACCGAATTAAACAGCAGTACTGCCCTTTAAAGAACATTCAGTATTTCAACAGTACAAATGTGCAGATGACTATATATACTTTTCAATAAAATTCTTCCTCTATCGGCAGCAAAGTCCCTTTCTTACACTTAAACTCTATTTGTTTTATTGCTTGTTAGCTTAGTTTATAGAAGCTTGTATGGCATTTTTATTGCCTCATGGTTTTATTGTATTTTTTTAATTGTGATATAATG